>ML245007.1:1529-12749 GCA_005239495.1 Nicotiana undulata
CCTGGAAGCCTCCTCACATCACTCAGTCAGACACTTTCAATTAGCCCTTAGGCCATAAACAACCCGGGTTCTCGACTCAAAACAATGTTTCATTTTTCAATAAATAGTATCAAAATACTCTGAGTGTCAAAACCATTTATCAGGAAAAGACTGAGTGTAAGTCACAACATATCAAGTGAGGAAACGTAGTAAAATAGTCCCCCAAGGGGTAAACAGATCGACACTAGGCCCCAAACACGGTTTACAACCCAAAACATATCATAATACATAAATACTAATTAAGCAAAGGCTTAAAAATTGGTTTTGCAACTCAATAGTTGCCTAAGTAGGGAATATATTTCCCAAGTTTCAATCTTTGTATTCCAAAACCCGTGAAGGGTGCATAGTCCAGAGTTTCATACCCTCAGGACAGGATTTCAAGACATTACTTACCTCAAAATTGGCCCGAAAACTATTCCGCAATGCGCTTGCCTCTCGAATCAACCTCCTAAGGCTCCAAATCTACCAAGTTCAGATTTTTATCATCAATATATGCTTAAGGAATAAATTCCAATTGAAAATATCGAATTTAGCTCAAAATTCGAATTCGGTGAAAACCCGACCCCCGAGCCCACGTCCCGAAACTCAGAAATTTTTACAGAAAGTTGTTCTTCATCTTCTCACGATTCTGTACATATAAAGAACACCAAAATCGAAGTTCGTTTGACCCCTCAAATCGACCCTTGAAGGTCTCATAATCTCATGCCCCAAAATCCTATTTTTCTACTGTTTTCCATGAATTAAAGGCTGAGATTATGGTCTATAATCACCCATAAACGAGTTTTAACAATAAAATTACTTACCTCTATGATACCCAATGATTTTCTCCTTCAAAATTCGTCCACAAAGCTCCCTGTCCGTACACAAATGGTGAAATAAGGGTTTAAGTCGCGGAGGGTTTAATTATATATTTTTGCCCAGGTATTTCCACACATGCGACCTACTTACTCGCACCTGCGTCTTCGCAGGTGCGATGCTCCTTCTGCGCCTGCGATCTCTACAGGTCTCCCCCGACTTCCGCACCTGCGACTCGACCTCCGCACCAACGACCTCGCAGGCGCGACCATCCTCTCGCACCTGCGGAAACTCTCCAGCCCCGCCAAGTCTCGCACCTGCGGCTCCCTACTCGCCCCTGCGAGATCGCACCTGCGGTTCTCCACCGCACCTGCGATCCCGCACCTTTGCGGTCAAACTTCCGCAGGTGCGGAAATCTCTGTGATTCCACACCAGCAACTTTTTGCTGCAATTTCCAACTTCCGAAATTCCCGTTAACCATCCGAAATCAATTCCGAGCCCCTCGGGACCCCAACCAAACTTACCAACATATCCCATAACATCATTCAAACTTAGTTGCACTCTCAAAACACCAAAACTAACATCAAAACACCAAATTTACATCGGATTCAAGCCTAAGAACTTTGATATTTCTAAAATTCACCAATGATGCCGAAACTATCCAAATCAACTCCGATTGACCTGAAATTTTGCAGACAAGTCCAAAATGACATTACGAACTTGTTCCAACTGTCGAAATTCCATTCCGACCCCGATAGCCTATTTTCCACTGCCATCCGGAATCGCCAAAAATTAACTTTCGCCAATTCAAGCCTAATTCTACACCGAACATCACAAAATTATTATGAACACACTCCTAAGTCCCAAATCACCTAACAAAGCTATCCGAGCCATAAAATCCGCATTCCGAGGTCATTTACCAATAAGTCAACTCTTAGTTGACTTTTCCCATTTTAAGGCTATTCTTAAGGACTAAGTGCCTGAATTCTCATTTAACCATTTCGATTCCAAGCCTATCAACTCTAACACATTAATAACAGAATAACCAACCCATGAAAAGGAAATAAAAACAATAATAATGTAAATTCTACGGAACGATTGATCGGGTCGTTACATTCTCCCCCACTTAAATATACGTTCGTTCTCGAACGTGCCCAGAGTTGTTCCAAAAACCACCAAAATTGCCGTGTAACCTACCATGCACATATTCGAAGATTATTTCACGTCACCCTGACCAATATAGGTCTAATAGCAGAACACAGTTGAAATTTTGAAGTCCAATCTTGACCCCTAAACCTTAGAACTACATTTTCACTTCTGAATCTATTTACAAGATCAAAATCCCACAACTATAAACTGAATAAGTCTGAGCACACTGTAACAAGTCATATCCGTAACCCAAGATGAAATACCATGATCCACTGCATGACTCAAGCACCCGTGGCGATAACTCCTAATCACAATAGTTGCTTTTAACAACCCAATACCGATAAATAACCTCTTATCAAGAAAAGCCTCGTTCTAACCCTTTCATATACTACCAATGATGAAGGGAACACACAGAAACTAGTAACCATTCGTATGATCAGCATAAATACCACTATACTAACCAGAGCCATAACTTGTGCAACTCGTGCACTCAATATCAACATCCCAAAACCTCAATTTATAAAATAAAGAAGACTCATACGAGAGGACTATCCTTCCACTAACACTTACCACACCGCATCATGCAAAAAGCCCGGTACACCTAGTGAGACCATATCACCCAAATCCGACACCAAGGATCATACCTTTACTTAACTCTGTTACAGAGCGTGATCCCATTCAACCGCTGGATCACATGAAATGCTCCAATCCACCTTCCTCAAAATCAATAACCATGCCACCCGAACCAGAAAGAACATAACCAACACGTCTCAATCCTGCAACACCCAATTACTTACCTTACTAAAAATCTCGCTATCAAGCCCAGATAGAACTACACCCTATGCACATATATAACCAACGATCACAACTCCTCGAAACACCAAAAGGTAACTCATAGGTCACTCCAAATAACGAATAAGCTCAATGACAATCGAATGGTACATCCCTCAACAATAGCAATTCAGAGGTGACAACTCCGACTCGGTGCATACCACACACCCATACTGGCCTACCAATAACTCTAAGTCAACTCTGGTCACTTGCAATAGGTAGATAACTCTCCGAAAGTTCACAATGACTGAATCATGGCACATAGCTAACATCTGTCTAACTTTGCTCGCATCTTCACGGTCTACCACCACAAAATAACTTGTTCATGAGAACTCCCAGTCTTGAAATCCATAAAGTGCACCAATTTCCATATCTGATCCCAACTGCACCACTCGGATATAACATGTCTCCAATACTCAATCATTCCATGAGGGGTACCCCCATAATTCCTCTGTGTCACCAAGAAACCTTGAATATCAGCGGTCGATCCAACAAGAGAGCGTCGTAGCACCAATGAAGCACCCTTATTCGAACATATTGCCTTAAACACATTGTCCTTAATGAATGTATACTCTCATCCAGCCGCCCAATAGTGGTATTCTTTACCTAATCATCTGAAACTGCCAGTTCTGACCTTCCTTCCAGAACTGAACCGTGACCTCACATATGCTACTCTCCACTACACACAAAATGCCGCATACGCCATGCAATCCTATGATAAATATGAGAACTTCATGCTCCCTTACGAGCCACAACAACTACGTACCCAACTAGCCAAGAACTTTCCATTGATCCCTTTTAGAAGCAAAATCACTATATATCACATGGCCCTCACGCTAGTAGAAAATATACTTCTCTAACCGTGGTAGAAACCATCAAGGATTCTCTAAATCCCATTTGTACAACACCCAACCGTCAGGACTGAATCCTTCTAACTCAACCAGCTACGCATGCCACCAAATTCCAAGAGAATTGCCAAGAAGCACCTGTAACAACTCATTACTTCATAACACCCACATAATTAATCATATCCCTTATCATGCCGATCCAACGTACTACCAAGCTGTCTTATTTATCCAAGTTCCTTATGACTTACCTTCAAATTGATACCTCCTCTTGCCATAATACCGCAATTCTTAATCCCGACTCACCACACAAAATTCGTGCATAAAAATATACAGTCTAAGGCTAATAAGCCGCTGAGTACTCCCTCAATTATCCCCAAATGCACCACTTTAGAAATACTTACCCTGAAGAGACTTCCTGCGAATTTAAAGTCATTACCTTCACTTTCCTGATACTGATGGATACAATCCATGATAATGCAAATACACCACAAGCCTTGACACCTTCCCCGTAAATCTCAGTTCTAGCCCTTCTCACACCTTGAAGATCCTCGATCGGTACATATAACCTGTATCGAAGAAATTTCCATCACTCGAGTCAGTCCCAGACTCCACCTCTGTAGGTCATAACTGATTCATCAACACACCTCGAACCGAAATCAAAACAACACATAATCGTGTAATCAACTTATCATTAGCAGACTCCCCCACTTGGCTCAAAGCCAAAGATCAAGACAAACAATAACTCACGATGCCCACACATTATCACTGCCACCATACTGTGGTGGGATTCAACTAAATCCTTCATACGCTCATATGACCCGGACCATCTAACCCTCAACTCGTATGCAATCCTCGCATCCACCATTGTAATGATCATGCCAACTCCCACAAGAGGTCTAAACTCAAATTACAACATACATCATCTATTGGAGAAAAGAACTTGCTACAGATAAACATAAGGGTCACACACCTCAAGACAACCCTCATGAGATACCCCAACCTGCTTAATCTCAAAATGTTATCTCCCTATACACTTACAAAAATCATAGCTATCACGCAATCACTATACCTTTCTACATTAGAACACAACCACTGCATGCCCCCAAGACATCACATTAAGCGGTATAAGAACCTGAAGTTGATGGCAACACTAACACTGGGGGTGTGGTCAAGGAATTCTTAAGCTTCTGGAAGCTCTACTCACACTCGTCTGACCACATAGATACCTTTACTGGACATCGTGTTTCCCAAGATTGCTACTGAACTGAGCCAAAAATCCACACTTGGAGAACTTCACACAAAGCTTCTCCTCCTTATATCCTTGTGATACCATCATCAAATGCCGAGTATGCTATCCCCAGCTACGAGAGTATGCCATGCCATCAACGGATACAATAACAAAGAAGTTATAACACGACTGCATGCACCGTCAATCAATTACATGAACGCTACTGGGGCATTGGTCAGCCTAAAGACATCACAGGAACTCAGAACATAACAGGAAAACCCACTTCACTCCACAACTAAACTACACGAGAGGTCCTTCAATACTCATAACTCGAAGTCATATTCTAACTCAATACAGAGGTCAAATAATCAATGGTTCTTGCCACATCTCCCGCTAATTCATTTTGGTCACAATCAAACAACTTGAATACATCTAACTGTCCGATCACACTCACCAGTCATCTAGTCACAAAGTTTCATCAATAAGGACACAAACGGACATATAAGTCCCCCAACACATGTGCTCACCCAAATGAAATCTCAACACTCAAGCCACAGACGAAATCCGGCCTCAAGTCCTTCCGACTGGCCCATTATTAACATGTTAAAAATCATATCTCACCCATAGAAGTCACAAGCCACCGACGCACAACTTATACCAAGCGCTCGCGTGCGCATTCGAATACATAAAAGGAATTTAAAGAGTTACGCTTTGGATAAATAAAATGGATTCGCACGACCAGAATTTAAGAATGTGGAATGTTTCCTAAGGGTTCTGCAGCCTCTCGAAGATAAGTACAGACGTCTCCGTGCCGATCCGCAAGACTCTACTGAACCTGCTCATCACCGTTGAGTCCTATGTAACCTAGTGCTATGATACCAACTTGTCACGACCCCAAATCCTAACAGGCCGTGATGGCGCCTATCGTGAAACTAGGCTAGCCAACCATCACATTACTACGCACTTGTTCTCATTTAACAGTTCATAATGCAAAATAAACAACAATTCAATAAAGAATAATTTATATAGGTCTAACACCCCCAATAATAACCTAACAACTCTAAACATCCTCCCAGAACTGGAGTCAATAGTCATGAGCATCTAAGAATAATTAAATCTAACTCTGCTAAAACTATAATATAAGTCTCTGAATCAAGAGCTAAAAACATAATAAGGAAGGGAAATGGAGAAGCTGTGGACGCTGGACAGCTACCTCGAAATCCCGTGACTGCTGCTAACGAACCTGCGTCAGCTACTGCTGCGAGCTCGTACCTGGATCTGTGCACAGAGGCACAGGGAGTCTTTATGAGTACGCCAACTCAGTAGTAATGAAAAGAAATCACAGTCTGAGAAATATAAAGCACACAAACAAATACACCATTTCACAACAACTATTAAAAACATCAAGTCACCAAGTAGTATTAAGAAAATTCATAAGTTCAAAAACCAGTTCCAAACTCCTTTGAAAAACAAGTAAATATCACTATATCTCAGTGAAATCCTCAGTAAGACTCAATTTGAAAACAAAGTGAATCATAGTTTGAAACATAGTAAAATCATCATAAACGCGCCCCTCGGGCCAAAATCATTTATCGTAATAATGACCTCAGGCATTTCCTCAATCACTCAGTATCAATCATCACTCAGTATCAGCCCCGCGGGCAATCATCATCACTCAATCGGTACCGGCGCTCACTGGGGGTGTGTTACAGACTCCGGAGGGGCTCCTACATTTTTCAATAAATAGTTCAAAATACTTTGAGTGTCAAAACCATTTATCAGGAAAAGACTGAGTGTAATTCACAACATATCAAGTGAGGAAACACAGTAAAACAGTCCCCCAAGGGGTAAACAGATCGGCACTAGGCCCCAAACACGGCTTACAGCCCAAAACATATCATAATATATAAATACTAATTAAGCAAAGGCTTAAAAATCGGTTTCGCAACTCAATAGTTGCCTAAGTAGGGAATATATTTCCCAAGTTTCAATCTTTGTATTCCAAAATCCGTGAAGGGTGCATAGTCCAGGGTTTCATACCCTCAGGACAGGATTTCAAGACATTACTTACCTCAAAACTAGCCCGAAAACTATTCCGCAATGCGCTTGCCTCTCGAATCAACCTCCGAAGGCTCCAAATCTACCAAGTTCATATTTTTATCATCAATATATGCTTAAGGAATAAATTCCAATTGAAAAATATCGAATTTAGCTAAAAATCTGAATTCGGTCAAAACCCGACCCCCGGGACCGCGTCCGGAAACTCAGAAATTTTTATAGAAAAGTGTTCTTCATCTTCTCACGATTTCGTACATATAAAGAACACCAAAATCGGAGTTCGTTTGACCCCTCAAATCGACCCTTGAAGGTCTCATAATCTCATGCCCCAAAATCCTATTTTTCTACTGTTTTTCATGAATTAAAGGCTGGGATTATGGTCTATAATCACCCATAAACGAGTTTTAACAATCAAATTACTTACCTCTGTGATACCCAATGATTTTCTCCTTCTAAATTCGTCCACAAAGCTCCCTGTCCGTACACAAATGGTGAAATAAGGGTTTAAGTCACGGAGGGTTTAATTATATATTTTTGCCCAGGTATTTCCGCACCTGCGACCTACTTACTCGCACCTGCGGCTTCGCAGGTGCGATGCTCCTTCCACGCCTGCGATGTCTACAGGTCTCCCCCGACTTCCTCACCTGCGACTCGACCTCCTTACCAGCGACCTCGCGGGTGCGACCATTCTCTCGCACTTGCGGCTCCCTACTCGCCCCTGCGAGACCGCACCTGCGGTTCTCCACCGCACCTGCGATCCCGCACCTTTGCGGTCAAACTTCCGCAGGTGCGGAAATCTCTGTGATTCCACACCAGCAGCTTTTTGCTGCAATTTCCAACTTCCAAAATTCCCGTTAACCATCCGAAATCAATCCCGAGCCCCTCGGGACCCCAACCAAACTTACCAACATATCCCATAACATCATTCAAACTTAGTTGCACTCTCAGAACACCAAAACTAACATCAAAACACCAAATTTACATCAGATTCAAGCCTAAGAACTTTGATATTTCTAAAATTCACCAATGATGCCGAAACTATCCAAATCAACTCCGATTGACCTGAAATTTTGCAGACGAGTCCAAAATGACATTACAAACTTGTTCCAACTATCAGAATTCCAATCCGACCCTGATAGCCTATTTTCCACTACCGTCCGGAATCGCCAAAAACTAATTTCCGCCAATTCAAGCCTTATTCTACACCGGACATCACACACTTATTCTGAACACACTCCTAAGTCCCAAATCACCTAACAAAGCTATCCGAGCCATAAAATCCGCATTCCGAGGTCGTTTACCAATAAGTCAACTCTTAGTTGACTTTTCCCTTTTTAAGGCTATTCTTAAGGACTAAGTGCCAATTCTCATTTAACCATTTCGATTCCAAGCCTATCAAATCTAACACATTAATAATAGAATAAACAACCCATGACAAAGCAATAACAACAATAATAATTTAAATTCTACGGAACGACCGACCTGGTCTCGGTCGTTACAATAACACTGTGGCCGAGCCCCTCCAATCTGAACATCCCTGGGTCTATCTGCTGCAACCTGGCCTCTACCTCTCGTGGCTGGTGATCCACCTTTATGAACCTGACCACCACCTCTGTCACCTCGACCACCACCCCTAGCTGGCTGAGGGGGTAAGGGTGCACCTGCTGCGGGAACAAGGGCACGGGAACCCTGATACTGGGGTCCACTCGAAGCTCAGGGGCAATATCTGGAAATGTGCATCGGGCTACCACAACTATAACAAGATCTCTGCTGCTGTGGCTGATAACTCGGGAACTGTCCCTGATGACCCTGATAACCACCCTGGTAACTCTGAAGTGGATGTGCACTGATGGATGCTTGTTGGTGCACTAACATGAGCTGACGGTGCACGAGGAGATACCTAAGTGCTGACTGAAAAGGTCGGGGTGGATGACCCCTGCTGAAAGAATCCCTGCCTCCAGATGAGGCTCCACTGAATCTACCAAAATGATGGGGCCACTTGTCATCCCCCTCACCACCTCCCTGTGACAAAATCGTCTCAATCCTCCTAGCTACATCGGCTGCATCCTGGAATGAAATATCAGTACTTGACTCCCTTGCCATCTGAAGTCGTATAGGCTGGGCCAAACCCTCAATGAACCTCCAAACTCTCTCCCGATCAGTGGGGAATTACATCCAATGTATGCCTGGCTAGAGCGATGAACCTGGCCTCGTACTGAGTAACAAACATAGATCCCTGCCGGAGGCGCTCAAACTGCCTCCTAAGATCCTCTCGTTGAGTAATGGGAAGGAACTTCCCCAAAAATACCTCTGTGAACTGAGCCCAAGTCAAAGGTGCAGACCCAGCTGGTCTGGCTAAGCAGTAGTCCCTCCACCAAGTCTTGGCGGCGCCAGATAGTCAAAAAGTAGCAAAGTCAACTCCATTGGACTCCACTATACCATGTTCCGAAGAACCTCGTGGCAGCTATCTAAATAGTCCCGTGGATCCTCTGACGGTGCACCAGTAAAAGTAGTAATAAATAACTTGGTGAATCTATCTAGTCTTATGCTGACATAGCTGCACCCTCGGCTGCCGGCGCCACAATACCCGACTGAGCTACTCCAGCTGTCTGAGGTGCTGGAGTCTGAAACTGAGTGGCAACCTGCTCTGGGGTATGAATAACAGGAGTCTGGGTCCCTCTCCCAGCCTGAGAGCCAGCTGGTGCAGTAGGAAGAAGACCGACCTAAGCCACACTCTCCATAAGTGCTACCATACGGATGAGAGCGTCCTGAAGCACTGGGGTAGCTATGAACCCCTCTATGACCTGCGCTGGTCCAACTGGGACTGCCGGAACTGGGACTTCCTCGTCAGACTCGACCTGAGGGTCCTCCACTGGGGCTGCTGCTCTAGGCTGAGCCCTGCCCCGGCCTCGGTCTCTAGCATGACCTCGTCCTCAACCTCGACCCCTCATAGGAGCTGTAGCAGGAGTGTCAGGCTGCTGAGCGGAACCAAGGGAAGCACGCGTCCTCGCCATCTGCGAGAGAATAGAATAGAAACTCNGGGCTGCTGCTCTAGGCTGAGCCCTGCCCCGGCCTCGGTCTCTAGCATGACCTCGTCCTCAACCTCGACCCCTCATAGGAGCTGTAGCAGGAGTGTCAGGCTGCTGAGCGGAACCAAGGGAAGCACGCGTCCTCGCCATCTGCGAGTTGTGAGACCTAAGCAACCTAAAGCACTGATACCAACTTGTCATGGCCCGAAATCCCAACCTTCAGACCGTGACTGCGTCTAATGTTGAACCTGCTAGACAAGCCAACGTAGCCAGGTAGTTCCAACAAATTCAACTCAAGTTAACAGTAGTAGAGTTAATACCTTTCAAAACTGAACAGAATAACAAAATACCTTAAAATCCTTAACAGCGGAAATGTAAAAGAAATTCAAAAATGCAAAGTGAAATAATAAAATACATAACGTTGCATAAGCCCAAAACCAAGGTGTCACAGTCTCACGAACTTTCTATAGGAATGCTAAATCCAAAGTCTGAAAGAAAAATATAACACTGTCTTCGAAAGCTAGAGAAAAGACAAGACAGAGTGGAGATCTACGAATAGGAGAGACGCCAAGGCCCACGAACGTCAGCGGTATACCTTGAAGTCTCGAAAGTGGACTAAAGGTGACTCCCTCAGCGCTGTCCACAGGGTCCGGATGCGGGATCTGCACAACAGAAAGAAGTGCAGTGTAGTATCAGTACAACCAACCCCATGTACTGAGTAAGTGCCGAGCCTAACCTCGGCCGAAGTAGTGACGAGGCTAGACTTGACAATAACGATAACATGTCCTATTCTACAACAGGTAACATGGATAATACAAGGCAAGAGATAAGCAGACAAGTAAAGGATACGGGAGCAGTAAAGGGGAACAAGTGAAATGAAGCAGTTCAATTGACATATAGAAGTAAACAAGGGAGGCAATTTAACACAATAGCTAACAAAACAAGAATAAATATCAGAAATGTAAATAATGACACGACATCACCCTTCGTGCTTTTACTCTCTTCCTCACAATGCAATGTAAGCAAATATCATGGCACGACATCACCCTTCGTGCTTTTACTCTCTTCCTCACAACGCGATGTATAACGTGAAATAGTATAAATCATGGCACGACATTAACCTTCGTGCTTATAATCAATGTAAATCATGGCACGACATTACCTTCGTGCTTATAATCACTATGAATCATGGCACGACATCACCCTTCGTTCTTTTACTCTCTTCCTCACAATGCAATGTAAG
>MDKH01163020.1:0-17974 GCA_005239495.1 Nicotiana undulata
CTAGCCTAATTCCACGATAGGCGCCATCACGACCTGTTAGGATTTGGGGTCGTGACAATTATTTTTAATGTATATATACTATATGTTGAATTCCTAGCTTTTTTAGTGTAGGGGTGTACATGGACCGGGTTGATTCGATTTCTGTCAAAGCCAAACCAAACAAATTATATTGGTTTGGATTGATTCGATTTTTTCGGGTTTTTTGGTTTTTCAAGGGTTTTTGTTACATGAATATTATTTCAATCTTATTTTGTTAAATATTTTATAAGTAAATATATGTTTAGTAAAAATTAATAAATATATGATCTATTAAAATATTCTTATGGTAG
Organism: Nicotiana undulata; assembly: GCA_005239495.1. Taxonomy (NCBI): domain Eukaryota; kingdom Viridiplantae; phylum Streptophyta; class Magnoliopsida; order Solanales; family Solanaceae; genus Nicotiana; species Nicotiana undulata. Next base: position 330 of record MDKH01163020.1, read on the forward strand.
AATTTTCTTAGTAATACATATATACATCGAAATTTTAAAGGATCAAGCTAAATCCTAAATTAAAGATACTACAGGACTCTTGAAATAGTCTATTAGGGTTGCTTGGAGGTTTCTCTACCCTAAAGCCTAATGCATACCTATAAAAAGGGTCACATATTCCCTTTGAAGATGTGTCTCAAAATTCCCATGAACTCTTGGGATATTCATAAAGAGATCCAATTATGGCCGATTGACAATCAAATAGTTCAAGAAGTTGGAGATCAAATACATCCCCAGGAGGTCTGCCCATCCTACATTCGAGAAATACGGTGCTTCAGCCCTCGAATCGCGGAGATAATTAGGAGAGAAGAAGATAATCAGGAGAGAAGAATCAAGGGAGAAACAAAATTGTACTCACAATTGATTAGTAAAAAAAAATTCTCTTATTTCGTGATTGCAGTTTGTTTTTCATATCTTGAAAATTTATTGCAAACATTACATAATAGTTATTTTTTTGTCGTCTCACAATTATTTTTTCCTTGATGTACACTTTCACGATTAACCAAATTTAATTAAGCACAAAAATTTATATGATATCTAAATTATGTCTTTAAATTATTAAAATACCACTTCAAATTCGAAAAAGATATCGAATTTAATAGATCTTGACATATGAATATGTAAGAACAAAGAGATTGACGCATTTCAATAGCACTTGATAAGAAAGTGATCATACAACCTATTATTTTAAGTTAATAAATGGAGCACTTTAAATTCTATTAAATATCACATCCCATGAGAAAATCCAAAATATTTCTAGAATTTTTGTAAAGAAAATTCTATATAAAAGTCTTAAAAGTATATATATAAAAATTATATATTTATATGTCAGTTTAGTTCGAATTTTTTACTCAAGACCAAACCTAATCGATTTTTTAATCAGTTTGGTTTGACTCTTCGGTTTGAGGCGGTTTTTCGGTACGGTTTGTGCACCCCTATTATGTGTTTATTTCTTTGTGATTTGACTTGTAAAAGTTGCATGGGGCGCCTTATTTGGTTGCTCCCTTTTAACTTATACCCGTTTTTTTTCCGTTTGCATCCGTACCTATTTTTTTGTTAAAAGCGTTTTAGAAAGACGATTTTTTCCTTCAGGACTATTGACAAAACTGTAGACCGCAGGACAAAACTTCAGCATGTTTTGGCATGAAGTTTTAAGCAAATCAACTAAATAACTTAAGCATGTTTAGTCTGAAGTTTTAGCAGATGAACTAAATAACTCAAGCATATTTAGTCTGAAGTTTTAGCAAATGAACTAAATAACTCAAGCATGTTTAGTCTCAAGTTTTAGCAAATAAACTAAATAACCTAAGCATGTTTAGTATGATGTTTTAGCAAATGAACTAAATAACTTAAGCATGTTTAGTATGAAGTTTTAACAAATGAACTAAATAACTTAAGCATGTTTACTTTGAATTTTTAGCAAATGAACTAAATAACTTCAGCATGCATTAACAAAAACTCATTAGAAAACTACATACTGCAAGACAAAAACTTAAGCATGTTTAGTCTGAAGTTTTCGCGAATGAACTAAATAACTTCAGCATGTTTAAACTGAAGTTTTAGCAAATGAACTAAATAACTTCAGCATGTTTAAACTGAAATTTCAGATAAAACTCATGACAAACAGTAGACTGCAGGATAAATAACTTCAGCATGCATTAACACGAAGTTTTAGCTTCAATTTAAAACCACTTCATGCTATATTAACATGAAATTTTAGCTTCAACATGAAACAACTTCATGCTACATTAGCATGAAGTTTTTAGCTTCAAGGTGAAACAACTTCATCTAGACAAATTTCTAGTTTTTTTATAAAGCTGCTGAGATGAGAGGAGGAAGGTTGCAGATCAAGCGATTTATCAGGGGTGTAATTGTTATATTATTACGGATTTTTTGCCAACTGACTACTAAATCAATAATTTTAAAAATAAGGTACATATTAAAAGTGTCACGACTCAAAATTCCCACCGTCGGGACCGTGATGGCGCCTAATGTTGAGTTTGCTAGGAAAGCCAACGTAATTAATCAAATTTATTAAAAACCGTCATTATTAAGCGAGAACAAGTGAAATACGACTTTTTCCATAAGTAAAATCTTAAGATGAAAACGGATAAAAGAAATACATAACTAATCCACAAATTCTACGAATTCTCAAAATAACCAACCCGGATCTTTGGAGTCGCAATTTCACGGACTATTTAAGATTAATACATATAAAGGGTTTGAAAGAAATACTACATCTGTTTGAAATACTAAAACAGAAATGAAGAAGTGAAAGGGGACGCCAAGGCCTGCGGACGCCTGCAGGACTACCTCAGTGTCTCCGAGTGGACTGAAGGAAGCCGCCTAGCTCAATATCCACTGGGTCCTATACCGGGACCTGCACAACAAAATTATGCAGGTGTAGTATCAGTACAATCGACTCATGTACTGAGTAACTGCCGAGCCTAACCTCGGCGAAGTAGTGACGAGGCTAGGACACGACAAATAATATCACATGTGCAATTCAATGATATATAAAAGAAATAACGACAGGAAGTAAACAGTTAAGTACAAAAACGGGGAAAAACATGCTGGGGAAAAAGGGTAGCAATTACTGGAATAACGGAACGAAGCAACAGTTTAAATATCAAAATAACAACAGGAATTAACAACACAGAACAAGCAAGTGCACGACATCACCCTTCGTGCTTTTACTCTCATCTTCACAATAAGTAAATAGAAACGGCACGGCATGTCCCCTCGTGCTAAAATATCATAAACATGGCACGGAATGCCCATCGTGCTAAAATATCATAAACACAGCACAGAATGTCCCCTCATTCTAAAATATCATAAACACGGCACGGAATGTCCCCTCGTGCTAAAATATCATAAACATGGCACGGAATGCCCATCGTGCTAAAATATCATAAACACAGCACAGAATGTCCCCTCATTCTAAAATATCATAAACACGGCACGGAATGTCCCCTCGTGCTAAAATATCATAAACATGGCACGGAACGTCCCCTCGTGCTAAATATCATAAACATGGCACGGAATGTCCCCTCGTTCTAAAATATCATAAACATGGTACAGAATGTTCCCTCGTGCTAAAATACCATAAACAACAGTTTGGCAAGGAAAATCAACAATAAGAACCATAAATCACAATATCCCGGCAAGGGAACAATCAACAGGAATAACACCGTCCCGGCAAGGGACACAACTATAACCAATCTCACTCAAGTGTATAATTTAACAAAATATTCCTCAACCGAACAAGTACTCAACAGTATTCACAACCAAGAATTTCCATCAAATGAATAACCACAAAATTGAAATTTAGTCCATAATACAGTAAATCTCAATGAAAATCACCTAATTCACAATATCCGACTCACGGGCATGCTTGACAATAACATATAGGTACTCGTCACCTCACCTATACGTTGAATATGGAATAAGCACGTAGCAAATAAGACTCAACGCCTATTCTCTCAAGCTAAGGTTACGCCAAACACTTACCTCGACTTCCACAATCAAAATTAAGCCTCAAGCACCATTTTTCCTTTCGAACTCGACTCCAAATCAATTGTATCTAGACATAATTGACTCAATAACATTAATAAACGCTAAATAATCTAATTCCAATGCTTGATTATAGACTTTCTAACATTCTTTCCAAAAATCCAAAAATCGATCTCGGGCCCGCTTGGTCAAAACACGAGGTTCGGACAAAAACTCGATCCCCCATTCACTCACGAGCTCGAATATATAATTTGTTTTGAAATTCGACCCAAAATGAGGTCTAATTCCCAATTAATCAAAAAGCCTTAATTCTACCTAAATCCCTAATTTTCTACCCTTAATCTCATGTTTTAGGCCTAGAAATCTAATGGGTGTTGATAAAAATGGAAGAGAATGAGTCAAAGATTATTTACCTATGAATGTATGATAAAGATTCCTCCCAAGAATCGCCCAAAGTGAAGTGAAGAAGAAGGAGTAATGAAAAGGGGGTGAAATCTCGTAATGTATTCTGGTTTTGACTAAAAAAATAACTGGGCAGATTTAGACCTATGCGATCGCGAGTGAGGAAATGTGATCGCATAGTTGACTGACTCCAAAGCTTCGCGATCGCGACTGTGCAAATGCGATCGCACAGTGTAACCTCTACCCAGCCCCCCAGCCCCCAGCCTTCCTAATCCTCTATGCGGTCGCAGCTAATGTTATGCGATCGCATAGTGCTACAGACCCCTCTCCTAAAAGTTGTGCTATATGATCGCGAAGGACCCTATGCGATCGCATAGTGCATGACACCAGATATCAGAAAACTGTGCAACACTAGATTTCTAAGTTTAAAAAAAAATACCCCGACGCCTATCTGAAACACACCCGAGCCCTCGGGGCTCCAAACAAAATATGCACACAACCTCAAAAATATCCTACGGACTTATTCGTGCAATCAAATCACCAAAATAACATCATAAACAACGAATCTAAGCCCAAATTCAATGAAATTGTCCAAAACTTCTAAAACTTCAAAATTTGCATTCATGGTCCGAATCACGTCAAATGAATTCTTTCTTACCAAACTTTACAGATATGACACAAATATCATATTGAACCTGTACCGGGCTCCGGAACCAAGATACGGGCCCGATACCACAGATTTCACATATAATTACACTTTCAAAAATCTCTTATATTTTCAGAAAATAATTTCTTTTAAAAATTCATTTCTTGGACTTGGGACCTCGGAATTCAATTCTGGGCATACGCCGGAGTCCCATATTTTCCTACAGACCTTCCGAAACCGTCAAATTACGGATCTGGGTTCGTTTACCAAAAATTTTGACCAAAGTCAACTTTATTCAAATTTCAAAACAAAATCATCATTTTTCTCAGTTTTTCACATAAAGGCTTCTCGGCTACATGCCCTGGCTGCGCACGCAAATCGATGTGACATAGAAGGAGGTTTTCATGACCTCGGAACACAAAATTTACTAGAAACACACGGGATGACCTTTTGGATCATCACAAAAAGGTGGCATAAATATAGAATACGGCTGCAAATCACACATTTGACTCTCCTTAGTGAAATTTAGATGATAGGTTCCCTCCAAGTTTGACTGAGAAAATCAAGATGTAGACAGTGACTCAGATAGACCATAATGGTGATGTCAAATGAGTATGACGTTTTCCTAAAGTTTAATGGGTTCTCAAATTTAGAAGTTGTATAAAAATAATGCTGAAAGATAATACTACTACTTAAATATTTGAATATTTTGTGATGAGGAAACAGTGATTCAATTCTTGATCACGGCACTTCATAAACAACAAATGGATAATGGACCACGCAAATATATACTTGAATATTTAATTGGTGCTTTTGATTGAAGCCGAAGCATTGTTTGAGAAGTAAAAAATAGCTTCTCTTCAAAAAAAAAAAAATTAAAAACACTTTTGAAAAAAACACACTAAAAATATTTTTTAAGAAATCGGTAAAACACTAATAATTCATTTGGCCAAGCTGCAAAAATCAGCTTATTTTGAAAAGTGCTTTTTTTTTTTAAACTAAATATATTTTTTTATTTATCACCAAAGAAATGTACAAATTCGTAGCTAACTAACATAGTTAGCGTTAATAGAATTTTAGAGAGAGAAACTTCCAACTCTCACTAAAAAACACAATGGAACACCCACCCAAAACTACTAACATACCACCGGAACCACCGGATCCAAACAGCATGGAGGAGGCCATCCCCAAAATGCACTCTCACCAAGAAATGCTTCTCGATAAGCAAAACACCCTACAAGCTGACTATTTTGCAACTGATATTGGAAACTCAGAAACCAAACACAAAGGTAAAGAACAAATGGACCCAATATTATTAACACCGGAAGACAAGAACAGACTATATGATCCATGGCGCCACTTGGTCATTATCAAACTCTTCTGCCAACGAATGCCTCGTCACCTTCTTCGACCCAAACTTATTGAATTGTGGAACCCATCTAAACAGTTAATTTTGATTGACCTAGGATGGAATTTCTTCATAGTCAAATTTGGTAAGGAGGTAAACCTGATTAAGGCAATCCAGCAGGGGCCTTGGTTCATTGCAGGAAGCTTCCTATCAGTTAGAAGATGGGAGCCAAAATTCGTCCCCCAAGAAGCCACCCTATCTTTCTCGACGATATGGGTCCACCTCCCTCAATTTCCAACTGAATTCTATGATAGAGAAATCCTAGAAAAAGTTGGCAGAAAACTTGAAAAATTCCTTAAAATTGATACATGCACCTCCGCAACCCTTAGAGGGAGATATGCCAGAATATGTGTTCAAGTCCCATTGGAATCACCAGTGGCAACCTCCGTCACCATAGGAGACCACAAGCAATCGATTGTTTACGAAGGGGAGAACATCTTTTGCACATGATGTGGTAGATTAGGGCACACCCTAAAAGGATGCACACACATACAAAAACCAACCCCATCAACACCCTCACAAGACAGCCCTAGCTGCTCCAACTCAAAAGTTGACGCAGACGAGGAGGAGGAATGGAAAATTGTTTCCTTCCCAAGAAGACGCAAGCAAAGCCACCCCCCCCCTCCTAATCAGCAACGCTCAACAACAAGTTAGACAAGGAAAACAAAGCAACCACTCAATCGGACGACATACAAGTTCGGATGTTTGACGCCATCTCCGATAAGTTTCTCGATACTCAAACCTTCAGATACACTACAAAAACTAACCTAGTGCAGGACTCAAGCAAAGCCCAATACTAAAAAAACAACACCCAACCGCCGGAAAATCAAAGCGGTCATGGACAGCCCACAAGGGACAAGCCCAACACTAGAATGAAGAGAAAGGCAGGCCCAAAAAAAATGAGAAAAGTCCCTGCGTGGAGCAGGGTCCTACGCCACAAATTCAATACCTAACATGCCCACCCCAAAAACCAGTTGACCTCCCCCAAATGCAATCCCACTCTGGCCCCCTTACAAACCCAAGGTCAACTAGCCCAAAGGGCCCGGAAGGGTGTCTGAGAACCCCGCAGTCGGAGACCCACTCCAAATCCCATCCCATTAACTCTCTAGTTTGTGACAATAATGATCCCTACTGCCCTGTTTCTCCCCTACAAGCACACTCTACGCAAATTCACTCCATGGAAATTACAGAGGAAGATCTCAAAAATCCAAAATCGGTAATTGATTTGACCCCAACAATCAACTCAATCGGATTTTCCCATAACCCAACTATCCGTGTATTAGACGTAGATACCGAAGAATCTACCATGGGAGACGATTCACCTTCAATAACACCATAAATGGTTGATTACAATAACCCGTCATTTACTAATAACCCAAAAAAGGCAAGAAAAAAAATCAAAAATGGAACTCCCTCCCAACTCTCATGTCATCCTCACCTTAGTTCCACCGCTACCAGATCATGCACCGCAGTCCTGGATGGAGATATCCCTCCATGTCTAGGCATTGTGCTACAGTTTTCAGTTGGGAGATCAGCTCATATCTCTCATTATCCAAAACCCGGTTCATCTAGCCAAAGTAACTGCAGAGGTCCTAAACAGGGGTTTGACAATGTTTGGATCCCAACTGTGGCAGTCGATGGTGCTACAAAGCAACCTCAACCCCATGCAGCAAACCACAGACCCTCTCTCAGTCCAAAATATGATGAAGAAGATCTTCAACTCAATACCCTTCTTCTCCGATCCAGAAGCAACGGACCCATTTGCGACCCCCTAGTTCAAGCTCCTTCAACCTTGGACGCAACAAAACCCTTCGTCTTCAACACAGGAGAAGAAGAGCCCACCTCTACTGGAGAACATCTCAAAGGAAATCTCGAAAGCCTTGGACATCCTCAAGAGCTAAGACACTCCTACAGCGAGGGAGGGGACGCCACAGTACAACCCATCGAGAACAGACTCCCTATGGCTAGAGGCAGTGAGAGAAATAGAGTTCAGTGTGGATCACAGCGAGACCTTGATTCTCCTATGTCCCAAGACTCTAGCGATATGTGGCCTAAATTTATCTTCCCACCAAAGTCAAGGTGTACTAAAGCCTCTGCTAACGTTAACCCCAGTGATGAAATCCCCACCGGCACAAAACATGGGAAGAGATATGATGCCACCCCAGGGAAGGGACAAGGCATCGACGAGCAAACCCCCCCCCCCCAGAACCCCTACCCTCTAATGAATTTCATCATATGGAATGTTAAGGGGGCCAACATCGCTGAATTTACGCGCAACTGCTCGGAGATGGTTAAAATGCACAAACCAGCCCTTCTAGTGCTGCTAGAAACAAAGATGGAGGATCACAAGAATCTCATAGAGGAACTACAATATGACATGCATATCCAGTTCCCTGCAGTAGGCCACTCAGGGGGCATAGTCATCATGTGGAAGGAATCCTCCCTCCAGGTAGATGAAGTAGCAGTAACACCACAAGGTATTCATGTTATGGTCAATGTACTCCCCTCAAACCCCCCTTGGTTGTTTTCTGCAATTTATGCCAGTAACTTTATAGAGGTTAGAAAGTCTCTCTAGGACAATTTAATTAACATTTACAAAAACAAAGGTAATTAGTTTGTAGGTGGGGACTTCAATGAAGTCCTGAAAGCTAGGGACAAATTTGGGGGCAACACCATAAGCACAAATAGGAGCAACCTTTTTTGGAATTGTGTTAGTAACTCCCAACTTGTAGACCTAGGGTTCAAAGGTAGCAAATACACTTGGTCACAAGAGATACAAAAACAGGTCCTGCCTCATCCTAGAAAGAATTGATATGTGTTTTGCTAATAATTAGTGGATAATTGAATATCCCGAGGCCAACATTATCCACCTTGCAAGGACCCACTCTGACCACTGCCCTATGCTGGTCAAGCTCAACAACAACACTCCTCTGGCCTCCACCAAGCCCTTTAGGTTCGAATCCATGTGGTGTAGTCATCCCATGTTCCACTCTCTCATCAGTGACTCCTTCCCATCTCATTCCACCCTCATCCCTTCCACAACTATAGATTCAAGGAGAATGTTACCACTTGGAACAAAGATACATTTGGCAACATCTTTCAAAGGAAAAGGATACTCCTTTCCAGAAGAGCTGGGATCTAGAAATCACCTAGCTACCAAACCAGCAACTTCCTCCAAACCCTTGAGAATACCCTTATTCAAGAGCTCGATTCTATCCTTAAAAATGAGGAAGATTTTTGGAAGTTGAAAGCCAGTATCAACTGGCTCTCTAATGGTGATGCCCGCACACGTTTCTTCCACACTTCCACCCTTAACAGGAGAAGGAGAAACATGATTCTATCCCTTAAAGATGAATCAGGGCACTTGAAATATGAGCTCCAGGAAATAAAAGCTTCAATAAAAAATTTCTTCCAAGAGCTCTACTCCACTTCTCTCTCTCAATCCCAAAGGAACACCTCCACACAGAGGCCTCAAGCTCCCTTCCTCTCTGATATCCAAAAATCCACTATGGCAATGCCCCTCAGAGATAGTGAAATCAAAAATTCCATTTTTTTCCTTAAAACCTTTCAAAGCTCCAGGCCTGGATGACCTCCACCCTTTCTTCAACCAGATATACTGGGACATTGTGGGTAAGGATGTGACTCTCTTCTGCAAAAACTGCTTCTCAACAGCAACCATGCATCCTCTAATGAATGAGACACTCATATGCCTCATTCCTAAATGTAACTAGGCATCCATGATTAATAATTTTAGGCCCATAGGCTTATGAAACATTGTTTACAAAACTGTAACAAAAATCCTAGTAAACAGAATCAAGCCTTACCTCCCCACCATCATTGGCCCCAGCCAAGCTATCTTCCTCTTCAACATGAGAGTTGCTGATAATGCCATCATTGTCCAGGAATACATTGCCCACTTTGGGAAGATGAGAGGCAAAACACCTCACATGATCCTCAAGATAGACCTGGAGAAAGCATTCGATAGACTAGAATGGTCCTCCATAAAAGAGACCCTTCACGTCTTCAACTTTCCCAATGTCATAGTCAACCGTATCATGTCATGTGTCAGTTCTTCCTCCATCTCAGTCCTTGTTAATGGGGAGCAGACTAAATCCTTCAAAAACACCAGGGGTATTAGGCAAGGGGATCCTTTATCACCCTACCTATTAATCATATGTATGGAAAGACTCTCCAGAGCCATTGAGAGAAACATCCAACTTAAAGAATGGTACCCCATTAGTATTAGCAGAACATGTCCTAAAATATCCCATCTCTTCTTCGCTGATCATCTAACACTCTTTGCAATAGCTAAGCAAGGCAATTGCAGCATGATTCTCAATACTCTCAGCTCCTTCAATCAGGCCTCAGGGCAAAAAATCAATCTCAGCAAATCCAAAATCATCTTCAGTACCAACTTTCAGCCCCATCAGATGGAGACCATCTCAAATACTCTTGCCATCCAGGCATCAGCCAATTTTGGTAAATACCTTGGATTCCCAATCTTCCATAAAAGGCCCACCCACAATGACTTCTAGTTTATCATTGATAATCTGCACACCAAGTTGGCAGGTTGGAAAACAAATATGATCAACATGACTGGAAGAACTACCCTTGCAAAAGCCTCTCTCAACACCATCCCCAACCATGTCATGCATTACATTAAACTCCCCTCCAAAACATCCTAGAAAATAGACAAAATCCAAAGGAATTTCATCTGGGGCACTACAAGTGATAAAAAGAAGATGCACTTAGTCTTTTGGGCCACAATCACAAAACAAAAATCCCAGGGGGGCTAGGAATCCAAAAGGCTGACCTTAAAAATAAAGCAATCCATTCAGGTTTCGCTTGGAGACTTTACCAAAACCCTTCTTCTCGCTGGACAAAAACCCTTATAGCAAGCACTGCAACTGGAGACACCCACCAAAAAATCAAAATCAAGCACCTGGTAATGCATACTCAAAGGGTGGGAGACATGTATGAAAGCCAAAAGATGGATTGTTCACTCAGGGAATGGGGTCAATTTCATCAATGACCCTTGGATCCCCAATTTTTCCTCAATCAGATCCATCATTGAAGGCCCTCTTACCAAGGAAGACCTTGTCATTTCAGTTGCTTCAGATCACAATATTGGGGCATGGAACCTGGATTCCATATCCCTAAACATCCCCTCAAATATCCAAAACACTATTCTCAACACCTTCATCCCTTCCAATCCCATAAAAGAAGACATAATGGTATGGGGGCTACCACAAATGGCATCTTCACTTTAAAATCAGCGTACTCTCTCTTGGATAATCTGGACCAACATCACTGTGTCAATACATGCAACAACTATATGTGGATCTGGAAGTTAATAGTCCCAAACAAGATCAAATCCTTCTTCTGGATCCTCTTTCATGATAGGCTCCCCACTGGATCCTTTCTCCACCATATTGGGGTTCGGGTAGATCCTAAGTGTTTCTCCTGCAATCAGCCCATCGAAACATCTGCCCACATTTGTTTTACTGCCCCAACACCAAAACCTTCTGGACCAAGCTTGTTTCAGAATGCACCACCTCTCTGCCAAGCCATGTCCCTCCCTTCACCAGCAGGGACAGGCCAACCATCTGGGAGCTCCTTAAGAAAAAGCCTTTCAACAACATCATCAACTGGGAAGACCTACTCTCCTTCTGTTTTTGGCACATCCGGCTTACAAGAAATAACAACCTCTTTAATAAGAGAAAGGATGTGGTTAGTACAAAAGTTGTATTGGCAAAAGCAATAGAGTATATAACCATTAAGGTAAACAGAGCACCCACAAAAGAAAGAATCATATGGGTCAAGTGGACCCCCCCCCCCCAATCAACACATATAAACTCAATATTGATGGGGCTGCAATTGGGAATCCGTGAAAGGGAGGAATGGGTGGTGTTTTCAGAAATGCAAGTGGCAACTAGACCCTCGGCTACATGGGAAGTATACAACATACTACAAACACACAGGTCGAATTACTTGCAATCCTAAAGGGCCTGCAAATAGTTGAAAAAAGGCAGCTAACACCATTGGAAATCAACACAGATTCCATAAAGGTAATTAGAATTCTTAACAATGGAAACCTCATATTTGACTCAATCATTTTTTAATGCAGGTCAATCGTCCAAAGACTAGGAGACGTGGTGGTGAAGCAAAACTACAGGAGACGAACAGAGTTGCTGACTTGCTAGCCAAGGAAGGAGCAAAGGAATTTTTTTTGATGTTTTTGTAACAACAGTTCCTCCGGTGTTTGTTACACATGTATTTTGGGCAGACATCACAGGAACTGTTTCTCAAGGAAAATTCAAGACTGTAATATTGACACTTATGATAACAATGAGGGGGAACCAATGTATCTCCCTCCAAACAATCATCCCACCCTTTTGTACCTTAATGGGTAGTTTCTATTAATATATATGCATCATCTTAAATAAATAAAAAAACACAGTTAGCTAACCAAGTATCTATCCCACTACTACATGATCTAAGAAAGCGTTTCAAAATCTATATGTAGGTACTTCCTTTCTAATTCTAATTGGATCTCTCACACTACAAACACAAGCAATATCTCTAGCTAATGACTCACTATTTCTATACACATTCTCAAAGATTCTCATATTTTTTTCGAACCAAATGATATGGACATATTTGAGAAGTGCTTTTATCAAAAGTGTTTTTCTCAAAAGTACTTTTGGTGAGAAGCAGGTTGTGTTTGGCTAATTAAATTGAAAAACATTTCTGAGCAACAATTAGTGTTTGGCAAAGCTTTAAAAAAACTACTTCTAAGTGTATTTTTCTCAAAAGTGCTTTCAAAAAAGTGCTTTTGGAGAGAAGCTACTTTTTTCTGCTTCTCCAAAACTGCTTCTGCTTCTCCTCAAAAGTACTTTTTTTTTCCTTTCAAAAGCTTGGCCAAACATCTTAATTTTAGAAGGAAAAAAAACACTTTTGACAAAAAAAAATAGTGTGTTTGTCTCACAATAAGCTTGGCCAAACATGCTATAATTGTTGTTCAAAAATACTTTTCAAATTAATTAATCAAATACCAATTGCTTCTCACCAAAGTATTGAAATGTACTTGTAGACATGTAATTTTTTACCCTCCCCGAGATTTTACACTTATTAGCATTCAAATATTTAGTTTAGCTCTAATATCGCTATTTTAACTAGTTTTTACTTTATTTTATCACAAAAACTAAAAGTACAAAAATAGTTTCATTAATGTTTTGTAGTCATACTATTTTGCTAGGATTATTTTTTTTTTATAATCTTGAAAAATACCAAAATAGTTAATATAATATTATTTATTTTAATTAATTAGAATTAATTGTAATATCATTTTTAGAAGAAATAGTATGAAATTTGAGACTAATTTTGTTTGGTCTTAATTCAAGAGGTCCAAAAAGATGGCCAAATTTTAAAGCCCAATACCTTGACCCATCAGATTTTTTTTATAAAGAGACTAACCCTAGAACCCTAGGAGATAACCATCAGCACACCCTAATGCCCCAATCTCTTCTTCACAACCTAGACACACAAGAGAAACCCCTAGAAGACAACCCTTCTTCCTTCTACACTAAAAAAAACCGCCGCTAGCCCCTTTCCACCCAAAAACCCGCCGGCATCTCCACCCTCACTTCCTGAAACCTTACACTCCCAACAGACCCCAAGTCACACTTAACAAAAAAAAAACTAGAAAAAAAAAAGCGCCTCTCTGCCGCGGGATCTACACCGCCGCGCCGCCAAAACCTAACCCTACACCTCAGCGGCAGACCACCCCCAAAAAAAAAAGGCCACTCCATTTTCATCTTCACCCCGACGGCCATCCATCGTCGTCTCTTCTTCTCCCTTGGACAGCCGCCACGCCGCTGCCAGTCACTCCACCCAGAAACTCCACCTGCCATCTCCAGCCGCCGGCGCACACCATGCTTCCCGGCGACCTTTCATTGCTTAGTTTGTTCCGACACTGATAGAAACCTTTCGACGCACCTTCGGTCGATGCCCTAATTTTAATAGCGAAAGCCACAGATCTGCTTCCCCTTGGTGTTTAGTTAAATCTTCTGAGTTGGTTCGAGGTCATCCGGCCAATAGCTGGTTGCCAATCTAATTTCGTTTAAGGCACGAGTTCGAGGATTGCCGTTCGAGGTTCGTCGAATAATTTCATGTTGCTGCTGTTTTTCGGCTCCTGTACGCTGCTATAATTGCTTTAGGTCAATCTTCACTTCTTTTTCATTCTTGAATTTAATGGATCCTGTCTAATTTTGTTTTATATGTGTTTACTTGGTGATTAAATTCTAACGTGCATTTGTGAGCTTATATTTGTTTGTTTGATTCTTAGCATATGATTTTCCTTAGCTTGAACTGGTTTTATAATTTTTTTCTTTTTTTTTTTTTGTTATTATTGATAAAAAGAAATGAAGTATATAAAGAAAGAAAATCTCGGCAGCTATGATTAATTTGAAATATGTTGTGGGGGATTGGACTGCCTAAGGAAAGCAATTCACACTAAAGATAAAAAATGTTTATTACTTTCATTATTCCTATGATCGTTAGAAGCATATTTTAGGTTGTTAATGCATGACCATGAATTGAATTTTTATTTTATTTAGTTTTATTTTATTTTTCATGATCCTTTAGTATCACGACCCAAATTCCCAACCTTAAGGATCGTGATGGCGCCTAACACCACACTTGCTAGACAAGCCAACGTTAGAATTCGAGTAGCTAATTTCCTTTGATTATTTTCTTAAGCATCAATAAATAAATTTAAAGTAAACTTAATGTAAATGATGTCCACAGATAAAATACTAAACAATTAAATAAAAACGAACCACGAGCTAATTATATAAATAGATCTAGAACTACCCCAGAGTTTGGTGTCGCAATTCACGAACTACTAAAGAATACTACAAATACTGGGCTGAAAGAAATAGTATAACTGTTCTAAATATATTAAAACAGCGTATATGAAATAGGAGAAGACTCTCGGGATCTGCGAACGCCGGCAGATATACCTCGTGTCTCCGAATGAATAGGTGGTTGCTCTACTAATCTCTACTGTTGGATAGTACCTGGATCTGCACAAAAGAGTGCAGAGTGTAGTATCAGTACAACCGACTCCATATACTGAGTAATTTCCGAGCCTAACCTCGACGAAGTAGTGACGAGACTACGGCGGGACATTAACAATATAACCTGTGACAACATAAATAATAAAGCAAGAAAGAAATTCTAAACAAATAAACAAATATTGCACAATAATAAAATTACTCAGCCGCCTTTTCCAGGTCTCAGCTATAATCAATACTCAAGTAAATCTCCAAGTTTCCAAACTTTCCTTTAAAATAGTCACATGTGCTAAATATAAGAAAAATTGTAGAGTAAAACAAAAATTTCCAAATCATTTAAAGTGTAAAATCAGTAAAACATCATTATTCCCTATTTTCAGTGTCTTGTTGTGGCGTGCAACCCGATCCCACCTATTCACAATATCACAATCAATTATCCACCCCTATCACACCAATTATCCACCCTTATCACACCAATTATCCACCATTATCACACCAACACCTTATCACACCAATTTTGATTCAAAAATTCCAAACAGAAAACAGTATATCCCGTAAGCCTTAAGCAACAACATCCCATAATAATATAAGTCCGAATATATGTAATCAACGTAACACCGACAACCCCACACGGTCTTTACGTACCATGATAGGATTAAGAGAACAGCCAACACTTTCAACACACTTACAACAACCATGTAAATAATCAAAAGAAACCGACATGAATATATATATATACCAAATATAGTGCCAAACTGCTCAACATTTTTGTGCCCCAAGAGAACCAAATACACAACCAATATTCTTCCAAAATAACCAAAATAATATTTAACAGCAAAGTAATGAGGCCTAGTAGTCATGGAAACAATAATTAACAAGGAACAATTAAGACCGGGATCAATTAAGTTGGGAATGGGAAAGGGATCATGTTTATTAGGCAAATTGGGTGGTGCATAGATACTCGTCACCTCACCTATACACCACGCCTATGCATTTCACATAGCAAACAAGTGAGGATTCCTATTCCCTCAAGTCAAAGTTAGACCAAACATTTACATCAATTTCGTAGGCCATTCACTGCTCTATTACGGCTTTTCTTTTTAAATTCACCTCTAACTTGCTCGAATCTAATCATAATTAACTGAATATCATCAATTTATGCTAAAGGAACTAACTTTATTGAAAAACATGACTTTTTCCTAAGTTTTCTAAATATAAAAAAAAAACCAACCCCAGGCCCGCTTGGTCTAAACTCGGGGTTCGGACCAAATTACGATTACACATTCACCCACGAACCCAAATATACTATTAGTTTTGAAATCTGACCTTAATTCGATGTAAAAATTCAATTTTTACAAAATTTCTTAATTCTACCCAAACCCTCAATTTTTACCATGAAACTTCTTAGTTTTTGCTTTAAAAGTGATGAAAAACAGTAAGGAATTAAAAGAACAAAGTTTAGAATTGATTACCTATGACTTGGGAATGATAATTGTTGAAGAAAATCGATTTTAGGCATGTAAACCTCGAAAATATGATGAAGAAGAAGGTCTGCCCGTTTTTAAAAGAGTATTTATATTAGCTGGGCAACAGACCTATGTGTTCGCACTCAAAAGCATGCGTTCGCATAGGGTAAGGGAAACTGAGTAGTGTGTTCGCGTGGGGAGGGGTGCGATCGCATAGAGTACTGGCCTCCCCTCCCCCAGGCATGTTTTAATGATATGCGTTCGCACAGTAGGGAGTGCATTCGCACTGCTTGCCCAGACGAAGCTTCGCGATCGCACACTTAATGATGCATTCGCACAGTACACCAAAGGATCCCCTGTAACGACCCGGTCTGTCGTTACGCGAAACCTACATTATAACTGGTGTTAGTGGGTTATTACATGTTGGTTATTCTATTATTAATGTGTTAGAGTTGATAGGCTTGAAATCGAAAGGGTTAAATGAGAATTTAGTCACTTAGTCCTTAAGAACAGCCTTAAAATGGGAAAAGTCAACTAAGAGTTGACTTATTGGTAAACGACCTCGGAATGTGTATTTTATGGTTCGGATAGCTTCGTTAGGTGATGTGGGACTTAGGAGTGTGTTCAGAATAATTTTGTGATGTCCGGTGTAGAATTAGGCTTGAATTGGCGAAGTTAGTATTTTGGCGAATTCCGGTTGATAGGCGAGATTTTGATCCGAGGGTCGGAATGGGATTTCGAGAGTTGTTGTAGCTTCGTTAGGTCATTTTGGACTTGCCCGCAAAATTTCAGGTCATTCGGAGATGATTTGGTTGGGTTTTTTATCAAAGGCGAGTTTCGGAAGTTTTTGGAAATCATAGGCTTGAATCCGATGTAATTTTGGTGCTTTGATGTTAATTTTGATGTTTTTAGAGTGCAAATAAGTATTAATGATGTTAAGGGATATGTTGGTAATATTGGTTGGGGTCCCGAGGGCTCGGGTTTGAATTCGGGCGTTTAACGGGAAGTTGGAGTGATTTTGGTGAAACTGAATTTGCTGTTGCTGGTGTTTTTGCACCTGCGGAAAGGGAGCCGCAGGCGCGGTCCCGCAGGAG
>MDKH01105148.1:0-15713 GCA_005239495.1 Nicotiana undulata
ATCCGAAATCCGAATCCGAAATATGCTAAATCCGATCCAATCCGATCCGTGCACAGCCCTAGAGCTCACAATTTCATACTTGAAAATAATATTAGATTACAACAACTAATAACTTTAATCAAGACGATTCCCAAGTATTTCACATTCTTTGAGTTAAGATAACTCTATTTTTTTTTTTTAAAGATCTCCACTATTTATAAAATTTAAATGTACATGATACAGATATCAAAATAGTCACACGTTCAATTGTGATTTAGCTCAACCCTTTATTTATTAATTTATCAAATTATGTAACATAGTATAAGTACAATATAGTAATGCATACATGAGTTTTCTTGATGGTGGCAATTTTTTCTTTTTTCTTTTTTCATTAATGATGGGCCTTCAATTGATAAGCATACTACGACAACATGATCACTACCACAATATATTACTTTTGTTTTTACGGTCTAACCAATGTGATAAAGCTAGACTATAGGTATTGAAGATTCTCAGTATTCATATTTTGAAAAATATGGCATTTGAATTAACGGAATAAAATACGGGAAACAAGAAAATTCACTCACAAAGAGATACATCTGCTTATTATTATTCCAAGAAGTCCAATCCACAATTATCTTTAATCTTAATTTTCTCAAAATTCATCTTGCTGCTCTAATTGAGAATCGACCATCACGTCTCCATTGATAAAATATTAATATTTACGAAATTTTAAGATTTTCAAAAAAATTGGTTAATTATACATGAAACACAAAATAATCGTACCAAAATACATAAAATAAATTTATAAATTAAATGAAAAATAAAATTAGAAACAACCTTCTGCACCATGTCCATGGCTGAGGTATTTGTTGATAGCATAAATATGAAGACGATAATGTCCATGAAAAAAAGGCACATACCCTCACCTTTATTTTGATCAATCTAAAACTCTAAACACATGCAATTCTTCATATATAAAGACAACAGTAGTACACCAATACCCGTGAATACTCTTAAGATGTATAATTACGCATCTTTATCAAACAAAATCTCCCTCCATAGGAGATTTACTCGTGAAAGATTCTCCTTGGATGGATATACTTTATATAGTTACTTTTTTACGATCAAAATAAGGAAATTTTTAATAATTCCTTAATATTACAAATTTTTACCGGAATATTTGTAGTCAAAGTAGTTATGAATTTTAAAAGTATTGGAGAAAAAATTAAATGACTGTTATAAATAGAATTCTATTTTTGATGAATGTCTATATTCTAGAGAGATTCTAGGGTTTGTTACTTGGTGGCTAAGTCACGTTTTCCCTATAAATAGAGGGGTCTTACCCTATTGTAAATCATACCAAATCAATAAGAATTCTCTCTCTCCCTTACTCTACAATATTGTTCTTCTTCTTTTATTGTTTCACAACACGTTATCAGCACGAGACTCTACCATCTCAAGAAGCTCTTTGAGAAGATTAAGGTATAACTTTTCTCCTCTCTTTTTTTTAATTATGACCGACATTATGAAAAAAAAGTTCGTTGCCCTTGAAACTTCGGGCAAGAACTATATGACATGGGTGTTGGATGTTGAAATCCATTTAAATGCAATGGGTCTTGGAGACGCCATTAAAGATAAAAATAAAGCATCTATCCAAGATTGTGTTAAGGCCTTGATTTTCTTGCACCATCACCTTGATGAAGGGTTCAAAATAGAATATCTCACAATCAAAGATCCACTTGTTTTGTGGAATGGCTTAAAGGAAAGATATGACAACTTAAAGTTGGTTGCTCTTCCACAAGCACGATATGATTGGGCTCATCTGAGGCTCCAAGACTTTAAGTCTGTTTCTGAATATAATTCTACGATGTTCAGAATTACTTCTAAATTGAAATTCTACGGAGATACTATCACTGATTATGATATGCTTGAAAAACGTTTACAACGTTTCATGCTTCCAATATGGTCTTGCAACAACAATACCAAGAGAAAGATTTCAAGAAGTACTCTGAGCTGATTTCTTTTCTCCTTGTGGCTGATCGAAATAATGAGTTGCTCATGAGAAATCACGAAAATCGACCCACTGGGTCTACACCATTGCCTGAAGTGAATGAGTTGTATTCCCATTATGCCAAACGTGAGAAAGGCTGGGGCTCTATTAATGGTCGTGGTCGTGGTCATGGCCGTGGTCGTGGTCATGGCCGTGGCCGTGGACAAGGAAGAAATTTTTCTGGTGTTAATCACCCCCAAAAGAAAAATAACCACCAAAAGTGGAAAGGAAAATATGAGAAGCCAAAGGCAAATGGTTCAGAGACTGAATGTTATCGTTGCGGTGGAAAAGGCCATTGGGCAAAAATTTGTCGTGTACCAAGATATTTGGTTGAGCTTTATCAAGCATCTCTAAAGAATAAAGGTCATGAAGCCAATTTTGTCTCTGACAATGATTTTGACATCACCCACTTGGATGTGGCAGACTTCTTTGAGCACCCTAATGGAAAAATAGACCACTTGATTGGTGATGAATCCGTGGTTAAAGATGATTGAGTAGTTTAATTTTTATTTTTGCCTATTCGTAGTAGTTAATGAATAAACATCATGTAATCATAGTTCTTTATATGAGTAGTAGTCCTTAGTTTTATTTGTTTTAACAGTGTTAGTTCGTTTAATTAAATATAGTTCTAGTATTCGTTTTAAACAATGTTTCAGTTTGCTTAGTTTTCAAGGATTAAGATATTCTTTATTAAAGTGACATTGTGATATGAAAACAAAATATAGTTACTTGAGCTGAACTAAGTGAGATCGATTTTTTTTTCCTGAACACTACTTTTTTTCCCTGTGCAATAACATTTCTTTTAAGAGCGGAGAACGACTTTTGCAAAATGCCTTTGTAATTGGAATATATAGTACTGAAGCTTTTTGTTTTTGTTTTCTATAAATAATTGTTATTTACATTAAGAATGAGAATACCATTACCTTTGTGTGATACGGAGAAATCATAATTGCTCCATACGTTAGGATTATAATTTTATTTAAGCTCTCATGATTTATGAATCTAAGATCATATTGATCGCACATCATGCATGTATATTGCTTTTGTTTATTCGCGAGCAACCATAAATTTAACTTTGTTTTTTTTTCTTTATCACGGAAAACACTAATGTTTATTCGTATATTTCTTTTGTATGTCAAACCATGGGAAGAATGGATACCTCACAAAGCATTGGATCAATGTTTAATTGTAAAAATATTTGCTTAGTTGATTCATGTACGACACATACAATATTCAAAGAGAAGAAATATTTTTCTCATTTAAGTATGTGTAAGGCAGATGTTACTATAATTTCTGGTAGTAGTAAATTAATTGAAGGCTCTGGAAGAGCTACTATAACTCTGACTAAGGGAACAATACTTATCATAGAAAATAATATGCTCTCCTCCAAGGCCAAGAGGAACTTGTTGAGTTTTAAAGATATTCGCCGAAATGGATATCATATTGAGACAATAGATGAGAATAATCTTGAATATCTCATCATTACCAAGAATATCTCTGGCCAAAAGAGGGTTATTGAGAAGTTCCCATCTTTATCTTGAGGTATGTATTGGACAAGAATTAGTGCAATTGAGGCACATTCTTGTAAAAACTCGTAAAATTTCTTAACTAAAAACAATGCCCGGATAGGTCCCCATGTTGATATAACTGTAGGAATTCTTAAATCGGACCATTTCGGAGTAAAAACAAAAGTACCCCAAGACACAAAAGATAGAATATTTCCACATTTGTGCGAATCTGCGGTCCACTATGCGATCGCAGATCAGCTATGCAGACCGCATAGTGGTCGCATACTTGGACAGTTTGCTGTCCATTTTGAGGACATCTATGCGGCCCATAATGCAATCGCATTTCATGAATGTGGGCCGCATAGTTGTCGCATTCTTGCACCTATATTTTTGCGGAGTGAGTTATGTGGCGCACTATCCGATCCGTATACCTGGGCAGCCTGCTTCTCTTTTTGGCCTAGTTGAGGGCCACTTATGCGACAGGTCTGCGGATCGCATAATAGGAATGCGATCGCATTCCTGACCGCATACCTGCATCGGGGCCTCTAATTTCTAATTTTAAAACCCGACCCCCAGCCTAATAAAATACCCATTCCCTTCATTTTTAACGACTTTCTGATTAAAATAGAGAGAAGTGAGAGTGGCCTCTAGTGAGATAAAGTCACCACCTTCACCAAATTGACCCTCCATCTCTACTCAGACCCGGAATTAATCGAATAATCGTCATCTTCTTCACCATAAGAGGTAAGTTTCCACCCCATTTCCCTTCATTCACAGATTATAGTTAAAATAGAACACACATAGGTTAGTTCTTGAAGATGAGAGTTAAAGACCTTGCATGCATGTGATTAATTTACCATAATCTAGTAAAGGGGAGTAGGTTAGAGTAATCTTCCACTTAAAAGGGGTTATGAAATCTAATGGAACACATAGTGTTTGATAAAATGCCCAAATGAGTTCAAGTCATGTTCATGGTTCCTAATTCTAAGTTTAAATATGTCACATTGTGAATTGGATTGAAGGTTCTAGAAGGTCCGGTGATTCGAGGTAGAAATTAAGGAAAAAATCCAAACTTGAGGTATGTATGGCTAACTCTAATCCTCATAGGATAAGCCCGTTTGTGCTCACTTTTCGGGTAGGATTCTCTTGATGATTATCTGTGGAAATTTATATGTTCTATGTGCCTAATTGAGAAATTCTTGCTTCTATGTTGTTACATGTAACTACCATGTTGTTATGCTAATTGAGTATATAGATTGTGGTTGCCATGTTTCCCTCTTTTGCTATGTGTGCTATCCTCTCATGTGATGGGTGTGGAAAATGTGAAAGGTTGGAGTGATATGAAATATAAATAAAGAGATTGTAATGACTTGAAATACGAATCGAGAAGTTGAATTGATATGAAACATGAATAAATGAAATGGGGTTGATACGGAAGATGAACTAAAGGATCGGATTGGCACGAAATATGAATCAAGAGATTCTAATGATATGAAAGATGAATCAAAGAATGATATGTGTTGGAGATCAAAAGGGTAAAAAATGATAAAAGCGACCAAAAATATCCATGAATCTATAGGAGAATGTCCTAGGGGTGAGATGGCCTATCCGATCGGGCTGGGATCGGACTCCATGTCGTACACATGGATGACATGATATTGTGATATGATGATGATTATTGTCCTCATTGTTTCAGTTGAGATGGCCTAGCCGATCGGGCAGAGATCGGACTTCGTGTGCATATGCAACAGTGTTAGCCTAGCCGATTCGGGCAAAGATCGGACTCTGTGTGAACGTGCCACGGTGGTGATATGAGATGTGATGATATTCGGACCTCACCTAGGATGGCTTAGCCGATCAGGCAGAGATCAGACTCCGTGTGACAATGACATGGTGGATTAGTAATAATAATAACAAATGAAACTTAAAAGAACATTAACCAAAAGATGGGAAAACGGGATGAGGGATGTGGTAATTCTTGCTTATGTTTTCCCTCGCTTCGATGTATTGTTGTGTGATGTCACTATTTGTGTTTGACTGTTAATATTTATCCTATCTAGAGTAGGTTTGTTCATACATACTAGTACTATTCAATGGTACTAACGTCCCTTTTGTCGGGGACGCTACATCTTTTGAATGGATGTAAGTGGTTCTGTAGCAGGTGGCGCTGATCGCCGATATTGGTGCCTTCCCTTCATCCCTTCAGCAGTTCTGGTGAGCCCCACTTCCTCCCGGGGCTGTGTGTAGTCCATGTTGAATTCTTTGTATATGTTGTTTCTTTTGAGGTATAGTCGGGGCCTTGTTGCCAGCAAGTCCATGTGCATTTATTCGTACTCTTAGAGGCTCCGTAGACATTATGTGGGTTGTAAATATATTTTGGGTAGTTGTTATACTTACTCGTACTCGTGATCCCGTATCGGGAAGGTTGTATTTAGCATATATGTTTTTGGAATATCAAATGTTGAAAAGTTAAAAGAGGAAAATGGACTTCATGTTGTGATCACACACTTTTGATTTTATCTTGCTATTTCATATAAATAATGTCTGCTATAACCACGGGGAAACACGTCGGGTAGGAAAGGCAAATCAGGTTCGCTTGACCGGGTTCATTTGGTTAGGCGCCGGTCTCGTCTCTCGATTTTGGGGTGTGAAAAACTTGGTATCAGAGCCTAAGGTTTTAAAAGTGTCCTAGGATGTCTCGGAGCCGTGTCTAGTAGAGCCCTTCTTATCGGTGTGTTGTCGACCACATCTATAATTAGGGGGCTACATGGACATTTAGGAATGCTACTCTCCATTGATATTCTGTATCGTGCGATGGAGTGAAAGGTGAGGTTGATTCTTTCTAACTCGTGCATTGTTTCAACTTTCAGTAAATGGCACCCAGGAAGAAAGCTCGACTCGGCCTAGAGGCCGATGCCACCCCAAGTGTGGCCGTAAATTCTAAATCTGTTGGTGCGGGTGAGGATAATCCCCCGACCATGAATCATCCTGGCCAGACTATTCCAGTTTCTGCTTCAGCGGAGGGTGCCACGATTCCCCCCGCTGATATTCCTTATCCTCCTCCAGCCCCAGCTTCTGGTCCCGGTATTTCAGATGGGGACCTCAGGGGAGATATTAAGATGTTAACTCAGCTAGTGGCCTCCCAGGCCCAAAGATCATGTTGCCCCTATGTCCTCTAGCGAGCAAGGGGGTTCTTCAAGTTCCAGATTCAATCGGTTTCTTCAGTTAGCCCCTCCAGAGTTCACAGGTACTGACCCAGAGGCTGACCCTCAGGATTTTATCGATGAAATGTACAAGACCCTCCGAGTTATGAGGGCTACTGAGACAGAGGGAGTAGAGTTGGCTTCCTACCGATTGAAGGGGACGGCATATTCGTTGTTCGAGATATGGGAGGATTCCCGTGAGGAGGGGAGCCCTCTGGAGATGGGATGAGTTTGTGGGGGCCTTCATGGATCATTTCTTGCCCGCCGAGACTAGGGCAGCCCGTGCTACAGATTTTGAGGTCCTCAAGAAGGGCAACAGGAGTGTGTGGGAGTACCATATGGAGTTTGTGCGCTTGTCCAAATATGCTATCTACATGGTGCCGACTATGGAGGCCAGAGTTCGTCGGTTTGTTTAGGGCCTTGGTCCCTTGGTTGTCAATGAAGTTGCTACAGCTGCCCTGCATTCAGATATGAACTATGGGAAGATTGTGGGATTTGCCCAGGCTACAGAGGCTCGGAAATTAAAGATAAGAATGGAGAGAGAAAGTAGTAGTAGGGCCCAGTCAGTGGGCAACCCTGGAGGTTCATTTGGAGGAGGGAGACCAGTCCTTGGGAGAGGGTCATCAAAACCATCCCAGTCTCATGCTCAGTCATCAACGAGTGCCTCGCTACCAGTTCGTTACCGTCATCATCAACAGGGAGGTTGTTTTGGGGCTAGTCCAGGCAGCAGGGGGTTCCACCAGCCGGGTCGTTCAGGTGGGAGGTTCCAGCAGCAGCAGCAGAGGGGCATATGCCCCAAGTGTGAGAGGTTTCATACTGGGACTTGTTATCTGGATCGGCCAGTATGCTATGGTATTGGGGTGAGGGGTCACATTCAGAGAGACTGCCCTTCATCTAGCCAGGGAGCAGGTTGGGGTGCCGTTCAGCCATCTAGTTCTTCAGTTGCTACATCTTCAGCACGCCAACCAGCCCGAGGCCCTTCAGCACCAGCAAGGCGTGGTGCAGCTAGGGGTGGTGCATGAGGTCGGGGAGGACCCAGACGGTTCTATTCTTTGAGTGGTCATCAGAGTGCAGAGGCTTCTCCAGATGTTGTCACATGTATCCTGACTGTTCAATATCATGATGTTTATGCTCTTATTGATCCCGGGTCTTCCTTATCATATGTCCCTCCTTTTATTGCTTCGAGTTTTGGGATAGAACCCGAACAGCTCCATGAGTCATTCTTAGTGTCGACTCCAGTTGGTGAATCTATTACAGCCGCATGAGTTTATAGGAATTGTGTTGTCACGGTGCGTGGTCGGGATACCACGGCCGATCTTATTGAGCTAGGAATGGTAGATTTTGATGTAATTATGGGGATGGATTGGCTTTATTCGTGCTTTGCTAAACTCGATTGCCGAACAAGAATTATGAGGCTTGAGTTTCCTAATGAACCAGCTATTGAGTGGGAGGGGAATAATGTCATGCCAAGAGGTAGGTTTATTTCTTACCTTACGGCCTCGAAGATGATCGGAAAGGGGTGCATCTACCATTTGGTTCGGGTTGCAGACACCACTTTAGAGGTGCCTGCTCCCGAGTCTGTGCCTGTTGTGAATGAATTTCTTGATGTTTTTCCGGATGAGCTTCCTGGGATTCCACCAGATAGAGAGATCGATTTCGGGATTGATGTATTTCCAGATATGCAACCAATATCTATTCCACCCTACAGGATGGCGCCAACAGAATTGAGAGAGTTAAAGGAGCAGTTGAAAGATCTTCTAGAAAAGGGTTTCATTCGGCCAAGTGTGTCTCCTTGGGGCGCACCGGTTATTTTTGTCAGAAAGAAAGACGGATCTCTGCGAATGTGTATTTATTATCAGCAACTCAACAAGGTCACCATCAAAAACAAATACCTGTTGCCTCGGATAGATGATTTGTTCGACCAATTGCAGGGTGCTAAGTTCTTCTCAAAGATTGATTTACGGTCCGGGTATCACCAGTTTCTTGCGTTTAGCCGGATATTATCGGAGGTTCTTGGAAGGATTCTCTACCCTCGCCTCCCCATTGACCAAGTTGACGCAGAAAGCAGTCAAGTTCTAGTGGTCCGATTCTTTTGAAAAGAGTTTCCATGAATTTAAATCAAGATTGACTTCGACGCCAGTGTTGACCTTGCCAGAGGGTACATAGGGGTTTGTGGTGTATTGTGATGCTTCAAGGGTTGGTTTGGGGTGTGTGTTGATGCAATGTGGGAAGGTTATAGCGTATGATTCAAGGAAACTCAAGAACCACAAAAGGCATTATCCGACGCATGATTTGGAGCTCGCAGCGATTGTTTTTGCATTAAAAATCTGGTGGCATTATCTTTATGGGGTCCATGTGGACGTGTTCACAGACCACAAAAGTCTTCAATATTTATTTAAACAGAAGGAATTGAACTTGAGGCAGAGGAGGTGGTTGGAATTGCTCAAAGATTATGATATGAATATTTTGTACCATCCAGGGAAGGCGAATGTGGTGGCAGACGCTCTTAGTCGGAAATCCATGGGTAGCTTGGCTCATTTGGAAGAAGGTCAGAGGCCTTTGGCTCGGGAGGTTTACCAGTTGGCCAGTCTGGGAGTTTATCTTTCGGCCTCAGACGAAGGGAATGTTGTGGTACGTAACGGAGCTGAATCATCGCTTGTAGCAGAAGTCAAGGAAAAGCAATTCAATGATCCAATATTGGCACAGTTAAGACAGGCAATTCTAAATCACAAGACCACAACGTTTTCACTCGGCAATGATGACGGTGTTTTGCGATGTCAAGGGAGATTATGTGTTCTGGATGCGGGTGACCTTTGGGGGAGGGTAATGGCGGAGGCTCACAATTCTAGATATTCCATACACCCAGGTTCTACGAAAATGTATCACGATCTCAAGGAGATTTATTGGTGGAATGGTATGAAGAGGGGTGTGGAGGACTTTGTGGCTAGGTGTCCGAACTGTCAGCAAGTGAAGGACGAGCATCAGAGGCCTAGTGGGTTGGCGCAACTTATGGAAATACCAATGTGGAAATGGGAGATGATCAATATGGATTTTGTGGTAGGGTTACCCCGCACTCAACATAAGTTTGACTCAATTCGGCTAATAGTGGATCGGCTCACGAAGTCAAAAGTCAACGCATTTTCTGCCAGTCAAGTCCACTGATACTGTAGAACAATATGCTCAGTTCTATTATCTCAGATCGAGGGGCCTAGTTGAAAGCTAACTTTTGGAAGAAATTTCAGCAAGGTTTGGGGACACAGGTAAATCTCAGCACAGCCTTCCACCCACAGACTGACGGACAAGCAGAGCGGACTATTCAGACGCTTGAAGACATGTTGCGAGCTTGTGTACTTGATTTTAAGGGTAGATGGGATGATACTTTTCCACTTATAGAGTTCGCTTACAACAACAGTTTCCATGCTAGTATTCAGATGGCCCCATTTGAGGCATTGTACGGGAGAAGGTGTAGGTCTCTCATTGGATGGTTCGAGGTTGGAGAGGCGGAACTGCTAGGACCGGATCTTGTGCATCAAGCTATAGAGAAGGTCAGAATCATAAAGGAGAGGTTAAAAACTGCCCAGAGTCATCAAAAATCCTATTCTGACATTCATCGCACGGATTTGAAGTTTCAAGTAGATGATTGGGTATTCTTGAAGGTATCTCCCATGAAGGGAGTCATGCGGTTTGGAAAGAAGGGGAAATTGAGCCTAAGGTATGTCGGGCCGTATAGGATCGCTCAGAGGATAGGACAGGTGGCGTATAGGCTGGAGTTTCCCCCTGAAATGTCATTGGTGCACCCGGTGTTTCATGTGTCCATGTTAAAGAAGGTGATTGGAGATCCATCAATCATCGTGCTGGTTGAGACCGTTGCGGTTAATGAAGAATTGTCATACAAATAAGTTCTAGTTGCTATTCTTGATAGGCAAATTCGTAAGCTAGGAAACAAGGATATTGCCTCGGTTAAGGTGTTATGGTGAAGTCAACAAGTCGAGAAGGCCACATGGGAAGTGGAAAACGAAATGAAAGAGAAGTACCCTCATTTGTTTGAATAAGTCAGGTAGTTGTTTTTTAAAGTTGTCAACTCTAAGAAATTGCCTTTTTGTGTCATATTTATGTAAAGCCACCTCAATCCCCTAATTCCCCTTCTCTTATGACTTCTCAACTTTGTGCCATATTTGTATGTATGTGAATTAGGTGCAACTCATTGAAATAACTGAATTATGTGCAATTCGTTGTGTTATCTAAACTTTGTACAACTGGTGAAGTAACTGAAAGTATGTGGAACTTGTTAAAATGTGTTTCGGGGGCCCTCTGACAGGTGGATAGGCCATTTACAAAGGAAACTCTGGCGAAATATTTAGAAAATATCGGAGTTAGTGAAAATTGGGGGTTGGCATTTAGTGTTTCCTTACCCTAGTGATTCCCCGATCCTCATTCGAGGATGAATGATTTTAAGTGGGGGAGGATGTAAAGACCCGTAAAATTTCTTAACTAAAAACGATGCCCGGATAGGTCCCCATGTTGATATAACTATAGGAATTCTTAAATCGGACCATTTCAGAGTTAAAAAAAAAGTACCCCAGTACTTAAAAGATAGAATTTTTCCACATTTGTGCGGATCTGCGGTCCACTATGCGATCGCAGATCAGGTATGCGGACCGCATAGTGGTCGCATACTTGGACAGTTTGCTGTCCATTTTGAGGACAACTATGTGGCCCATAATGTGATCGCATTTCATGAATGCGGGCCGCATAGTTGTCGCATTATTGCACCTATATTTTTGCGGAGGGAGTTATGCGGCGCACTATGCGATCGCATAACAAGTATGCGGACCGCATAGTTGCCGCATACCTGGGCAGTCTACTTCTCTTTTTGGCCCAGCTGAGGGCCACTTATGCGACAGGTCTGCGGACCGCATAACAGGAATGCGATCGCATTCCTGACCGCATACCTACATCGGGGCCTCTAATTTCTAATTTTAAAACCCGACCCCCAGCCTAATAAAACA
This sequence comes from Nicotiana undulata, assembly GCA_005239495.1. Classification (NCBI taxonomy): domain Eukaryota; kingdom Viridiplantae; phylum Streptophyta; class Magnoliopsida; order Solanales; family Solanaceae; genus Nicotiana; species Nicotiana undulata. The sequence continues at coordinate 11,753 of MDKH01105148.1, forward strand.
CGCATCCCCTTCATTTTTAACGACTTTCTGATTAAAATAGAGAGAAGTGAGAGTGGGTTCTAGTGAGAGAAAGTCACCACCTTTACCAAATTGACCCTCCATCTCTACTCAGGCCCAGAATTAATCGAGTAGTTGTCATCTTCTTCACCATAAGAGGTACGTTTCCACCCCATTTCCCTTCATTTGCAGATTATAGTTAAAATGGAACACACATAGGTTAGTTCTTGAAGATGAGAGTTAAAGACCTTGCATGCATGTGATTAATTTACCATAATCTACTAAAGGGAAGTAGGATAGAGTAATCTTCCACTAAAAAGGGGTTATGAAATCTAATGGAACACATAGTGTTTGATAAAAGGCCCAAATGAGTTCAAGTCATGTTCATGGTTCCTAATTCTAAGTTTAAATGTTTCACATTGTGAATTAGATTGAAGGCGCTAGAAGGTCCGGTGATTCGAGGTAGAAATTAAGGAAAAAATCCCAACTAGAGGTATGTATGGCTAACTCTAATCCTCATAGGATAAGCCCGTTTGTGCTCACTTTCCGGGTAGGATTATCTTGATGATTATCTGTGGAAATTTATATGTTCTATGTGCCTAATTGAGAAATTCTTGCTTCTATGTTATTACATGTAACTACCATGTTGTTATGCTAATTGAGTATATAGATTGTGGTTGCCATGTTTCCCTCTTTTACTATGTGTTCTATCCTCTCATGTGATGGGTGTGGAAAATGTGAAAGGTTGGAGTGGTATGAAATATGAATAAAGAGATTGTAATGACTTGAAATACGAATCGAGAAGTTGAATTGATATGAAACATGAATAATGAAAGGGGGTTGTTACGGAAGATGAATTAAAGGATCGGATTGGCACGGAATATGAATCAAGAGATTCTAATGATATGAAAGATGAATCAAATAATGATATGTGTTGGGGATCAAAAGGGTTAAAAATGATAAAAGCGACCAAAAATATCCATGAATCGACAAGAGAATGTCCTAGGGGTGAGATGGCCTATCCGATCGGGCTGGGATTGGACTTCATGCCGTACACATGGATGACATGATATTGTGATATGATGATGAATATTGTCCTCACTGTTTCAGTTGAGATGGACTAGCCGATCGGGTAGAGATCAGACTCCGTGTGCATATGCCACGGTGTTAGCCTAGCCGAATCGGGTAGAGATCGGACTACGTGTGAACGTGTCACGGTGGTGATATGAGATGTGATGATATTCGGACCACACCTAGGATGGATTAGCCGATTGGACTCCGTGTGACAACCACACGGTGGATCAGTAATAATAATAACAAGATGAAACTTAAAAGAACATTAACCAAAAGATAGCAAAACGGGATGAGTGATGTGGTAATTCTTGCTTGTGTTTTCCCTCGCTTCGGAGTATTGTTGTGTGATGTCTCTATTTGTGTTTGACTGTTGATATTTATCCTATATAGAGTAGGTTTGTTCATACATACTAGTACTATTCAATGGTACTAACGTCCCTTTTGTCGGGGGAGCTACATCTTTTAAATGGATGTTTGTGGTTCTGTAGCAGGTAGCGTTGTTCGCTGATAGTGGTGCCTTCCCTTCATCCCTTCAGCAGTTCTGGTGAGCCCCACTTCCTCCCGGGGCTATGTGTAGTCCATGTTGACTTCTTTGTATATGTTGTTTCTTTTGAGGTATAGCCGGGGCCTTGTTGCCGGCAAGTCCATGTGCATTTCTCCGTACTCTTAGAGGCTCCGTAGACATCATGTGGGTTGTAAATATATTTTGGATAGTTGTTGTACTTACTCGTACTCGTGATCCCGCATAGGGAAGGTTTTATTTAGCATGTATGTTTTGGGAATATCAAATGTTGAAAATTTAAAAGAGGAAAATGGATTTTATGTTGTGATCACACACTTTTGATTTTATCTTTCTATTTCACATGAATAATGTCTACTATAACCACGGGGAAACGCGTCAAGTAGGAAAGGCAAATCAGGTTCGCTTGACCGGGTTCATTCGGTTAGGCGCCGGTCTCGTCCCTCAATTTTGGGGCGTGACAATTCTATTGTAAACCAAAAGGTTACTGATTCCAATATTTTTGTACTTTGGCATGATTGATTGGGACATCCTGGATCAATTATGATGAGACGAATTATAAAAAACTCAAGTGGGCATCCATTAAAGAATTTAAAGATTCTTTTAAATAATGAATTTTCTTGTACTTCTTGTTATCAAGGCAAGTTAATTATAAGACCATCACCAACAAAGGTTGGGATTGAGTCCCCTGCGATTTTGGAACATACACAAGGGGACATTTGTGGACCTATTCACCCACCTAGTGGGTTGTTTAGATATTTTATGGTCTTAATAGATGCATCCTCTAGATGGTCTCATGTGTGCCTATTGTCATCTCGCAACCTCGCGTTTGCAAAATTAATGGCACAAATAATTCGATTAGGGGCGCAATTCCCCGATAATCCAATTAAGTTTATTAGACTTGATAATGCTGCTGAGTTTTCATCCCAAACATTTAATGGTTATTGCTTATCAATTGGGATAAAAGTGGAACATACTGTAGCTCATGTTCACACTCAAAATGGCTTAGCAGAGTCTTTAATTAAGCGTCTGCAGTTGATAGCAAGAATGTTACTCATGAAAACAAGGTTGTCAACTTCTGTTTGGGGTCACGCCATTTCGCATGCAGCGATGCTAGTTCATCTCAGACCGACAAATTATCATAAATATTCCCTGTTACAATTAGTTTTGGGTCATGAACATAATATATCCCATTTAAGAATTTTTGTATGCACGATATATGTGCCTGTAGCACCGCCATATCGCACCAAAATGGGTCCCCAAAGAAGGTTAGGAATATATGTTGGGTTTGAATCGCCCTCCATTATTGGCTATCTTGAAATATTAACGGGGGATTTATTCACTGCTCGATGTGCAAACTGCCGATTCGATGTGACAATTTTCCCAAAATTAGGGGGAGAAATTGGTGAAACCAAACGGGAAATTTTTTGGAAAAATCCATCATTATCTCATCTTGATCCACGTACCTCTAATTGTGAAAAAGAGGTGCAAAAGATTATCCATTTGCAAAGAATAGCAAATCAAATGCCAGATGCATTTACGGATTTGAAAAGTATAACAAAATCACATATCTCTTCAGAGAATGTTCCAATCCGTATTGATGTCCATATTGGACAATCTTCTAGTGTCATAGCTAATGAGTCAAAAGCACACCTAAAATGTGGCAGTCCATTGGGTCCTAAGGATCGAAATCCTAGAAAAAGGAAAATAAATGATCAAAATGACACTACGAAAGAGTATCATGAAGAAATCCACGATTTAATAAATTCTGAGATTCATGAGGAAACTACTGAGTCTGAGACTCAAGAAAATAAGGAACTATCAATAAATCCAATCGATATTGAGACAAATTTGAATCGAGCTGATATAGTGGTGGATCATGTCTTTGCATATAATGTTGCATCTAACATTATGCAAGATAGTGATGATCTTGAACCTCCATCTGTTGGAGAATGTCGACAAAGACGTGATTGGCCAAAATGGCAAGAAGCAATCCAATTAGAGTTGAATTCACTTGCAAAACGTGAAGTTTTTGGATCTATAGTCCAAACACCTAATGGTGTTAAGACTGTTGTCTATAAATGGGTCTTTGTACCAAGAGGAATGAGGACAATGAGGTACAAAGATATAAGGCACGCCTTGTTGCACAAGGATTTTCACAAAGGCCTGTGCTCGATTATGAAGAGACATATTCACCCGTTATGGATGCTACAACGTTCCGTTATCTCATTAGTTTTGTTGTCCATGAAAAGCTTGACATGCATTTAATGGATGTGATTACTGCCTACCTTTATGGCTCACGTGATAATGTGATGACCCAAAAGGTCATCTTACATAATTTGAGCTGTATCTGTGTTCCGAGGCTCCGAG
>MDKH01187091.1:0-17898 GCA_005239495.1 Nicotiana undulata
CTGAAGAACTCAGGGTATCACTGAGCAGGTGAGAGGCGAGTGGATGACCAGGAGATGATAGGGGATCAAAGTTCCGGTGAGAATCCACCGGAGAAGATGACTGGAGTCCATCGGAGAGGGAGAGTCAAGTGACTTCAGAGAGAGAGAGAGAGAGAGAGAGAGAGATGAGAGATGAGAGAGGGAGCATCTCGAAGAGAAATGAGACGGGGAAGGGGGGGTTAGGTCAGAGATACTTTAGGAAGATTGAATGTTCGTTGATCTAATTTGATCAACGGCTCAGATGATCTGAATGGTTGGGCCGGGTTGGTTTAGGATCTGGGTTGGGTGTTTTAATTGGGTTTGTATTGGGTATTAATTAGGCAAGATTTTAAAATACAAGTGGCTAGATATTAAATACCCAAAAATAGATAAATAATTAAATAAACAACCAATAATTGTACAAAAAATAAAATTGAGTTTAAATAGATGAAATTACAGTAATTAAATAATATTAAGTGTAAAAAATACATAAGTTTCGAATTAAAATAATAAACAATGTTCAATTGGGTTATAATTGCAAATTTATTGTAATTGAAATTGAATAAGACCCAATTGTCTAATTCGAAATTCTTGATTTTTAATAAGTAAAAAGTGATTATAAATGACATAATGAACTGAAAAATATTTTGAAATTATTTTAGAGCACAATTTATGAATTATAAAAAATATACAATATTAAATAAATAGGAAAATAATTTAGATAAAAATTAGGAAAAATACTCATTATTGCAAAGAGTGATTTTGAAAGCTTATATACAAGTTTTAAAAATACTTTTGAGGAACAATTGGGTATCAACAGATGCCCCTCTTTACCCGGGAAGGATGAAAGAGTTATCGGGTAAAGATATGATGGCCAATTTGACCGAGATGAAACTGTGGGATAGAGTTTGGCCGCACCCTGGTTTCTGAGCTGCCTACATATCCCTAGTTTTACAGGAATCAGGCCGTATGTAGTTCCGGAATCATCGACGAAATATACTGGTGATGTTTCATAAGAACGGACGCAATGTGCATGGTAGGGTAAGAGTAGGAAGTTCTTACGGGGGGCGTCAAAGAACTGGAGCGGTCGGTTCTTGCCTGGTTGGCTATTCTGGCTGGGTTACCTTCAGATAGAGAACAACGTATATTGTGCAAAATATAAACATGATGCAAGTTCCCGTCGGACTATGAATGATATCTTTGGACAATTAGGATGATGTCCTTAGACCATGATGTCCTAGGCCATGAGTCGCTTAGCACGGGATTCACAGGCTATGCAGTGATGTTCTCATTCCATGAGGATGGTGCCTCTGAACGATGATGCCTTTGAATAATGATATGCAAGTTGAAAAGGAGATCCGCAAGCTATGAAATGATGTTCTCAGGCCATGAAGATGGTGCCTCCGAACGATGACGCCTTTGGACAAGTTGGCAATATTTCAGCCAATGAAGAATGCAGTAATATGATGTTGGCAAGACAGAGCTTAGTCTTGCGATTTGCGAAAAGAAAGTGGGCAGAGCTTAGCCCGAAAGAAGGCGTAAATAAATAAGGTGACTACTTTGAAAAGGTAGAAAGGAGCTTAGCGTAGTTCAATAAGATGCAAAGAGAGGTAGCGTAGAACCTCGAAAGGCGGAATGATAGCCTTATGCGATGCAGAAAATAAAATGCAGGGGAGGTAGCGTAGAACCTCGGAAGGCAGAATAGGTAGCCTTATGCAAGAAGTAGATGCAGATGGAGGTAGAGCTTAACCTTGGAAGGCAGAATAGGTAGCCTTATGCAAGAAGCGAATGAAGATGGAGGTAGAGCTTAACCTCATGCAGACGGAGACAGAGCTTAGTCTCGGAAGGAAGAATGGTAGCCTCATGCAGATGCGAATGCAGATGGAGGTAGATCTTAACCTCATGCAGACGGAGACAGAGCTTAGTCTCGGAAGGCAGAATGGTAGCCTCATGCAGATGCGAATGCAGATGGAGGTAGATCTTAACCTTATGCAGACGGAGACAGAGCTTACTCTCGAAAGGCAGAATGGTAGCCTCATGCAAATGCGAATGGAGGTAGAGCTTAACCTCCTACAGACCGAGACAGAGTTAGTCTCGGAAGGCAGAATTGTAGCCTTATGCAAATGCGAATGTAGGTAGAGGTTAACCTCGGAAGGCATAAAGGTAGCCTTATGCAATGTGAGAAAATGCAGAGAGACAGTGCTTAGTCTCGGAAGGCAGAATGGTAGCCTTATGCAATGCAGAAAATAAAGCGACAGTAAGAGTTCTTAGCTGATGATAAAGTGCGGTGACACGATTGTTGCGAATGAACGATGATAATAGTAAGCGCTGGTATGTGCGATTAGTTCGAGAGCGTATTCTTGAGAAGCATGCGTCTTGTTGGGATAATACGATGTCTTGGGCTTTTGCCGTATTTGTGCCTGCATCCAAAGAAAAATCGTGAGTTCCATATGGGGGAAGGGTTAGTTCGTATCCCTGTTGGCTTGGATCGGCCTGTCTGCTTGATGATGATGACTTTGTTTGTACCAAAGGGGTAGCGTTGCTAAGATAAGCTGTTATTAAGAAATAAATATGCATGGTTTTATAAAAATATGATATATCATATAATAAAAAAATAATTTTCTTTGGATGAACCGACGACCATGACGTGGTTCTAGACATTACAACCTCTCTTGCTGCGAAGATTTGAGGGTCCTCCTCAACATTTTGCCCCAATTTGATGGGTGAAGGCTTCTAGCTATTACTGGTGCGGTGCTCGGCTGAACTTGCTTCGGAATTTTGAGGTCCCTCCTCAAAATTCTACCCCAGTTTCCATTCGTGGGGAAAATGAACATTTTATTAAAATATGACCGAACCCATAGGGCTGCCTACGTATCCCCTCTTAAACGGGAATCAGGTCAGGCGTAGTTCAATTTACAACATTGATATAGGCATAACAATTACACATAGTAGCGCTTGACTGCGTCTGAATTGATTGGTTTAGGCCGAATTTCTCCATCCATTTCTTCTAGTATGAGTGCTCTTCCTGTTAGCACTCGGTGAACCATGTACGGGCCTTGCCAATTGGGAGAGAATTTCCCTTTCGCTTCGTCTTGATGAGGAAAGTTTTTCTTTAACACCAGCTTCCCCGGTGTGAATATTCTTGGTTTGACTTTCTTTAAAACCATGAAAAACCGCGTTCATTCTCTTTTCGTCTATGAGGTCCAATTGCTCATAGCGGCTTCTTACCCATTCGGCGTCGCTGAGCTTGGCTTCTTGCATAATTCTCAAAGATGGAATTTCAACTTCAGCAGAAATGACGACTTCTGTACCGTATAACAACATGTAAGGAGTTTCCCTGGTTGATGTGCGAACCGTGGTGTGATACCCCAACAGAGCAAATGATAATTTCTCATGCCATTGCTTGTGCTTCTCTATCATCTTTCTCAGTATCTTCTTGATGTTCTTGTTGGCAGCCCCAATGGCTCCATTCATTTGAGGTATGTACGCGGTCGAATTCTTGTGCTGGATCTTGAAGGTTTCACACATTTCACTCATCAAATCACTGTTGAGATTGGAACCATTATCGGTGATGATTGACTCTGGAACTCCAAACCGACAAATAATGCGGTCGCGGACAAAGTCGGCCACGACCTTCTTAGTAACTGCTTTGTAAGATTCTGCTTCGACCTATTTGGTGAAATAGTCAACGGAAACCAGAATGAACCTGTGTCCGTTGGAGGCGGCAGGCTCGATTGGTCCAATGACATCCATGCACCAAGTGGCGAACGGCCAGGGTGAGCTTGTTCGATTAAGCTCGCTGGGAGGTACCTTTATCATATCTTCATGTATCTGACCCTGGTGGCATTTGCGGACATACTGGACACAGTGTGTTTCCATGGTCATCCATAAATAACAAGCTCGAAGTATCTTTTTTTCTAGAACAAACCCGTTCATATGAAGACCGCATGTACTGGCATGTATTTCCTCCAATAGCTTTGTCGCTTCCTTTGCCTCGACACATCTTAATAAAGCCAGATCGGGAGTCCTCCTATATAGGATTCCTCCGCTATGAAAGAAGTTGTTTGATAACCTTTGAAGAGCGCTCTTTTGAGTAGCGTTTGCAAGTTCCGGGTACTCTCCCTCTGCCAAGTACTCCTTAATGTCAAGAAACCAAGGCTTTCCATATGTTTCTTCTTCAACGTGGGCGCAGTAGGCCGGATGATTGTGAATCCCTACCGAGATAGGATCAATGAAGTTCTTATCTGGATGCTGTATCATAGATTACAAGGTGGCCAATGCATCTTCAAACTCAGTCTGGATTCTGGGAACGTGCCGGAATTTAATTTTTGTAAACCTCATTTTCAATTCCTGCACACGATGTAGGTATGGAAGTATCTTGGAATTGTTGGTCGCCCATTCTCCTTGGGAGAGGATGGATATCTGAGCTGGCATTTTTTTCAACTGGTCAAGGATTGAGTATTCCTTGGCTTGTATCTTTCTCCACTGATCGTCTGAACCTGTTTCAATGATGGGGGGACAATTGTTGGCCTGCTTTCAAGACTCGGCCAAATGTTCGGGGGTATAAACTCTGCCAGTTCTCGTCATACCCTGTGCAGTGATGGCTTCTTCAGACTTACCTTTACCTTTCCTCCTTGCTTCAGCGATATAGTCCCACGGAATGGCGTCTGAGTAAAAGGGTGATGTTGTTGACATTGACACTGGAATAGGTGTGGTCATTCTTATTCCTGCCGGAGTATATGTTATAGATGGCCGGATTGCAACTTCGAGCGGTCGCACAAACTCGACTTCGATCGGTCCTGAGGCCTTTCCCTCGGCGGGTGGCCTTGATTCAAACTCAATTGGAATGGACATGTTTACCTCAACTTCCTCAGATGGCTGCATCTGGACCACGATCAGATTAAGAGTAATCGTAGGCTTCTTCGGATCACCCTTGGCAATTAGCCCAATTGATCCCTCAGAATCCTAGTCATCTTCAACCTCAATCATGTGAACACCGCCTTTATGGTCGGGCAGCGGATTACTGCGAACATTAGGAGCAGGGTCCTTGGCTACAATGATCTTGTTATCTATGAGGATTTGTATCTTGTCTTTCAGGGAACGGCATTCCTCGATGGTGTGTCCCTTCATGCCGGAGTGGTAAGCACATGTTTTGTTTGTGTTGACCCACTGATATGGGTTCTCAGGGATGACAGCGGCGATGGGTGTGACATAACCGGCGGCTTTAAGCTTTTCATATAATTGTTCAATGGGTTCAGCTTTGGCAGTATACTGTTTTGGTGGACGACGGTTGAAGTTTGGGTGAGGTCTTGGGAAGTTTTGGCGATTAGGTGGTGATTGATAGTGAGAAGGTTGAGAATTGTAGGCATTATAGACGGGAGCTGGTTGTGAGTATCTGGGCGAGGTAGGCTGATATGTGGATGGTGGAGTTTGGTAGGCGGGTGAGGGTGTCTGGTATTGAGGTGAAGTTGCTTGGTAACTTGGAGCTGGTTGGTAAGTGAAGGAAGGTGCGGGGTATACTTGATATTTTGGAGGGGACTTGGCTTGCTGTGCCACCATCACAGCTCCTACATCCCTTTTCTCGGACACACCACCGGGTTGCAGAACTTTATTGTTAGACCGCAAGGCTTCAAAGTTAGTAACCATACCGTTTTTGATGCCTTCCTTGATTTGCTCTCCCAACTTGATTATATCAGAAAACTTGTTCCCTTCGACCATCATCAGCCGCTCATAGTACTGAGGATCCTGAGCGCACACAAAGAATTTCTTCATTTGTTCTTCTTCCAAGGCTGGCCTAACCTTGGCAGCCTCTGACCTCCAACAAGTAGCATACTCGCGAAAAGTCTCAGTTGGTTTATTCTTCAAGTTCTGGATGTAGAACAAATCCCGTGCATTCTCCATATTGAATCTGAATCTATCCATGAAGTTTGTAGCCATATTCACCCAATTGATCCATTTCTTTGGATCCTGATTGATGTACCTGGATAATGCATCACCTTTCAAACTCCTCATGAAGAGTTTCATGCGGATCCGTTCATCTTTTCCCATGCCGACCAATTTGTCATAGTAAGTCCTCAGATGGACTCTCGGGTCACCAGAACCATCAAACATCTCGAACTAAGGAGTTTTGTACCCCTTGAGCAGTTCAACATCAAGTTGTATGCAAAGATCCTCATAATTCAATCCCTCAACCCCTTTAACTACTTCGACGCCTTGAACTCGGTTGGTCAATTTCTTGAGTTCCTCGGCCAAATTCCTGATGAGCTTGTCCTTCTCGTCGGACACATAGGTATGCGGTGTGGAATGAGCTACGGTTTCCACATAGATGGGGTTGTCATAAGCCTGGAGGTGGTCTCTCGTCTGATCCTGGAGAGGCGGAGTGTTGTAGTGACATATGTTGCGTGGTGTTGGTGGAACGGGATCTTTGGGGTGATTGGGTTGTTTTGGGACGTTTTGGGGTAAAGTGGGGTTCAGAGTATTTGGAAAGTGAACGTCTGGAAAGTTGAGGGAGAATGATAAGGGGGCAAAATTCTTGACTTGGTCAAGTTCGTCTTAGAACTTCCGCAGCTTCTTCTCTAGTGGAAAGATACCCTCGTGCAGAACCTGAATACCCTGACCATCAGTGATCTCAACTTGTTCATCTCTGTTGTCTTTTCTAGTACCGCTTGCATCTGCCATCTTAGTTTTACCCTTGATTTTTCCTTTGGGTGGACTGGGAGGAGGAGTAGGAGGAGGGCCCTTTGATCTGGTGCAATAAGCTGTTGATGCTAGAGTGCACGAACTAACCTTTGGGGAAGGGGAATAACTAACAAAAAGGTAGTGAAGTTAGTGAAGATTATAAAGAATATTGCGGTAATTTAAACACGTAGTGCGAAAATATAAAACGCATCCTATGTTGAGAAACTTCTTTATGCCCGAGGTAGGCCTAACGACAAATTAATTTGGAGAACTTAAGTACTAAATGCCTCATTTTATTGATAATAAAAAATAGTCAAATCCAACTTGACTCTAAAAATACGAAAATATAAAATGTCACTAATGGCCAGTGGCCTCATTACATCAAAAGCAAAGTAAAGACAAATCCTATCTATTTGGCCCCAGAAGGACCTTTCCCAGACTCGGCACCTCTACTTGCCTTGATCAATATTCCCATCTCGCGGAGTCCTAGCAGTAAGTAGGTCTTGGCTAGAATTCCCACTTCAGTTCCCTCGATCTTTTGACAAGTCTCGATCCTCCTAAGAAACTTTTCCTCCAAGTCAACTATGCCTCGTTCCAAGTGTGCTAGCCTCTGGGTGGAAGTGATGGCCATGTCCTTCCATTCCTCGATCAGCTTTTTGTTGGCTATGTGGATTTTGTAATGATCTTTTTCACAGTCACAGAGCCTTTTGCAAAGCAGGTTGAGCCTAGTTGTTGCCTCGGCTTTCTCATCTATGACCCTATGTCCTCAAGCGAACCCTGGCTTAATACTTCCTCCCCAGTTATCTTCCAACCATCCTAGATAGTAAGGAGAGAAACCAGCGTGATACCTATCAGGCTCGATAGTATCCTTCTCCAACCGGATCCTGCAGTTCCACAATTACTGAGCTTGACACTTGTAAGGGATGTCGTCATCTTGGAAGTCCGCCTTGAGATGACTCATTTTCTCGTCCCTTGGGACGACTTGCTTCCTCCCCGACTGCCTCATGACGCGAATCGGGACGTAAGAGTATGTCCCTCTAATACCAATCAATATCAGGAACGGAGTGTCTTTAGTTCGAATGATAAATTCGTCGGTCGGGAACCACTCGAACATCCATTGGATTTGATCCTCGGTCAGATCTACCAATAAATCGACCCATCCCTTGGCATTCTCTGGCTGTGCAAAAATGTCGGGGATGTAGTTCATACGCTTTGGATGATGGAAAGAAATATGATCATCCCAAACTCTCCTATGTATGTCTTGACGGTAGTCACCCCTTTGCAAATGCTCGGTGAGCCAAAGCTGAAGTAGCAGGTTGCAACCCTCAAAATGTTTCGCTCCTTGTTGACAGTTCTCCAAAGATCGGTATATGTCGGCAACAATCATGGGTACAATGCTGAAATCCTGTCTGTCGATTCCTCCCATCAGAGTCTTGGTAACCATAGCCAATCTGGTGTGGATTCTCCCCTTCTTTGTCGGGAAAACCATCAATCCCAAAAAATAGAATATGAAGAAGAATACACGGCGGTGAATGTGTCCTAGATAGGTAAGGGCGAACTCCTCCAGATATGTGCGGTAATATTGACTACGGCCATAGCTCTCGTACAAATAGTCAAAAGGGATGTACGAGTCTTCCAAGCAGACTAAATCTGGATTCTTCTTGAGTCCCATCATCTTAAGAAAACCCCGGCCTGTTCGGTTTTCAGGCATCAATAACCCTTGAGACTCCTAAGGCAAACCAGCTAAACCCCCTATTTCCTCTAGCAGCGGTGTCATCTCATTATTCCCAAATCGAAAAACCGATCGATCACAGTCCCAGAATAAGGTGACAGCCTCTATCATCATGTTATTAGGCTGAATGTCCAACACATGGGGCAAGTTGACCAGGTGTTTTCTGACTGATGTCTTGTCGCTTGAATGCAAGTCTTCCCACCAGTTTAGAAGTTTTGGGTGGATGTTCGTGACTATGTCGAATCTGGGGACCTCGTGCCTCATCTCTGAAAAATAAATAGGTTAGGCCCTTACCCCCACCGGACTCGACTATTTAACATCAATAATTAGCAATGAGCATTTAAGTTCTCCAAATAAATGCACAGAACGTGAAAGCGTCCTTTTGGGTTCCAGGGAAACCCAATGGACATTGGACGAGGCTATCTTAAATGCTATTGGGCGGAAAAAACGTTAGCCTGGCTAGGTTTGACCATGATACATGAAACATACAATAGAGTAAGGTTTCTATTGGGGTTTTATACTGGTACCCTTGAGAGGACAACTCAAGGGGGAAGGCACAGAACCGTCGACAACACTGCTGATCGACTAGTTTTACCGCAAATACGCCTTTCTGAATTTAGGGGTGATAATGTTGGAATATCGCAACCACTCATTGTAAGAGTTGCTATAGGATTTGTTTGGCACGAGTGGAATAGGAATGCGGAGCATGATATGTAATAATAAGCATTTAAAACAAATAGGCATGTATTTTCACGTTTGAGAAAAACGGTAAAGAAAGGAAATACAACTGTTATAATGGAAAGCGGTTACAAAACAAACACGAAGATATGTTAGTTACGTTCGGGTGAAATACTTGCAAAAGTAAACAGTTAACAACATATAATAGGAAAAGGCGTAAGCATTTAGATGCAAATTGAAAGGGCCAAATTCAGAAAGCAAATTGTAATGGTATAAGCCTAGGGAAGATCCCCAGCAGAGTCGCCATGTTGTCGCGCCCCCTTTTTCTATCTCACGGGTTAGGTACAGAGAGATTGGGTTTATGACATTTTTGGACAACTCCTTAAAAGAAAGGATTTAAGGAAGAGTCGCCACCTAATGATTTTTATGGTGCGTTAGGGCACCTAGAGTTGATAACTCATGAACTAGTTCGCGTTACCAGAGATTGGGTAAGGGCTTGAAATTATCTTAAGGGGAAGGTGTTAGGCACCTCTCAAGATCCACAACTGTGGGTCCCAGCCAATAAGTTATGTGAATTTGGACGGTGAGCAAGTAACAAGTAAGGTTCATATAAGAGGGGATTTAAAGCAAATATGAAAATCTTTAAAGGTTTTGGAAAATCATTAGATTAAACATTTGAAAAGAATTTTCCTAGGTTTAAAGTAATACGGATCACTTCAATGCAATACCCGGTATGTCACACCTCGAAGAGGCGGCTACGCGTGGTATTAGCACACCGGTCATCATATCCGTATTCTACCCTCCCCACCCCGTAAAGGTTAAAAATGCATGTGTTGGTTACGAATTCTTATTGCGTGCCATTACCCGTTCCATCCTATAAGTCCTGGAGGGTGTTTAGGACTACTAATCCTACAAGGCAAGAACTAGGCTGAACCCTTAGGTTTAAAGGATAAAATACTAGGCGACATACAAAACAAGTAGGACTGCATATATGAGGGAACATATAAAGACAAAGAAAGTCTCACAGATCCCTCCACACATAGACATGTAAATGGCACGTCTCAAACATGATTAAAGTCTCAAGACAGTAGTTCAAAATAGGGATTTAGTAAAATAGGTCGTAGGAATCTGGGTTAGAAAACTTAATGAAGATAGAAAATTTAATTAAGACTGATAGTTGATTTCAAAATATACAGTAGCTAAAGGCAGCGGTAAAACTTAGAAATGTGCAGTGATTTAAAGCATTCAGCAAACATAGATAAAAAGCATTAAAGCATGGGTTTGAAGTAATTTTAAAAGATAAGGGGATTAAAATACAGTTGCTTAACATAGAGTAATAACTATTAGTTTACTGAGAACTTGTAGTAAAAGAAGTAGGGGAATGGTATCGAAATATAGTAACTTTATAAAATATAGAGCAAGGATTCGAAATGGCATGATTTTGAGCAGAGTGAGACATCTTTTGAAAACTCAGTAGTTGGAAAACATAATAGAACAAGAATCAGTGAAAATCAGCAAAAGTAAATAGATGCACAACTTTGAGACTGTTAAAAATAGAGTAGGAATTTTAATAAAAGTAAAATGAACTTCAGTGAGGTAAAATCGGAGAGGGAACAACAGGGTTCAAAATGTTCAAAGGGGTTGATTAAACTAGTAGAACATAATTGATTTGATTTAATGCGTATTAGGCCTAAAGTTTGCCTAGGTGTCCTATACATTGCCTATTTATTTTAAAGAGTGAACATGCGTATTTGGATTCTGATTTTAATAGATACATGTTTGCAGGAAATTATTTCAAGTAGATTGAACATGTTTTATGGGAGTATTAAATTATGTTAACTACGCGTTCAAGTTCTGATAAATAAGAAATCCTAAGGGCAGGATATCTAATGCACAAAGTACCACCTCAAGACATGGTTTCTATATGTCATGCATGAGCAATACATTATGACAGCCTTTTGTTACTCGTTTAGTCATACTAAGAATATGGTGTCAGATGACGTGAATATAATAGATATATTGAAATGCAGAACCTAAACATGATTTTTAATGCATGGTATGCATGTCCTAAGCATGATACTATTGCGCACATAGGGAAATAAAGCCTACGTCATGATTTCTACCCATACTACACTAAACATGCATAATTCCCTCCCATATTCACTATCCAGCCCCAATCGTTTGTTTACAAATTATTACAGACCATAGCAAATGAATTACAATAATTGCAAAGAGAAAAATAAGAAGTTATTTTATAGAGAGCCTTCAAACAGGCCCAACCTTGCAGCCTCACCCCTTTCGAGCTTCAGAGCCTCACATAGCCTGGGTGCGGCAAAGCTCCCAAAGGACTTTGTGAGGGCCCTAGCCAATACCAGCACCCAGCAATTGCCAAAGTTGAGATAGGTGCAGTGTAGGATTACCTGCCTCAGTGTGTCAAAGTTAAGAGGGAACTCAAGGTCCCTATGCAATGCTTACACTGAGGGAGTGAAACCTAAAGGTCTAAGAGTAGTGTGAAGTTCAGGAAGGAGTAGTTAAAAAGAGTTGAGTTTGAAAAGGAGTTTTGAAATAACATGGTTTTAGAGGATACTATAAAGCTCTTTTATGTAAAACTAGTTTGAAAAGAAGCAGTAGAATGGTCACAACTCAGCAGGTATGCAGATTTCAAGAAGGCAAACACAAATAGGGGAAAGGGATCAGGGACAAGTAGTGGTAGCAGTACATTTGCAGTAATTAGTCCTTAGAACAAAGTTACAGATTTTCACAGGATTTGATATGCCAAGAGTTTATCATATATTATAGATACAAATCTGAGAATACTAATTATTATAGGTGCATTAGAAGCCATGCAATTGATAAAGAAAAATACATAAAGAGATGCTAAATATGCAGAAAGAAGAAGTAAAGAGCCACATAGTCCATAATGAATCATAGAGAGAAAAACAGGAATCATGCTAGGCTAGAAGAAGAAGAGAGATCATAGAAAGGGAGTAGACATACTAGTTACATGGTAGGCAATAGAACCATAAGTAAAAGCACAAAAGAAACAATAAGAATCTTAACCAGAATTGAAACATATTGTTTTAGGATGTCGTAAACTTAAACTAGAACATACCAGTGTTAAGAGAAAAAGCAGAAGAGAGCAAAGTGATAGCACTATTAGCCTTGGCTTACAGCCGGCTAATAATAGGGAAGAGTAGAGAGTTGCAAATAGAGCAAAGAGATACAGAAAGAAAGAGCACAAGAGAGTAGTATAGAGTGTAGATGTTTGTATGTGTTTGTGTGATCAGTGATCTCAAGATATTAGTGCAAGTGTCAGTCAAGAGTGTGTGTTTTCATAAAGAGAGAAGACAGAGTATATATAGTTTGAAAAAAAAATGAGTAGTCACACAGGTAAAGGGTGCACAGTTATGGAAATACAACCAATTAGTATCAATTAAATTACTGGACTCCTTCAATTAAGGGGTAAAGTTTAACGGTGCAGCCAAGGCTAAATAAGGAAGGGAAATCAACTTATAGGACTAATTTTATTTAATTAGGGACAAGGAAATCATATGGCACATAATAAGAGCCAAATACATAGTATATAATTAAGGAAAGTTGAACTAATATTACAGTAAAATAGAGTATCAGTTTTGAAAATCAGTTGAAGTAATCACGGACCTAGTTACAATCACAGGGAATCCAAAATAATTAAGGAAAACATCACATAAATATGGAAAGAATTCAAAAATTGGTACACAATTACAGAGGGAATACACAAGATCATCTATTCATAGAAAGCATCATAGGCTTGGGGATTTTTACACAAAAATCAGTGTAAGATCAGTAGGTAAAAACCAATAAGGTAAATGGTCGGTCTTATCAAACATTTAAACAGCAGTCACATATCAACATAAAGAGATAATCATAGAATAGCAGGAAATCAGAGGTCATAACAATGAATTAAAGCAAAAATCACAAAGAGCACACGAGTACACATAAGCAAACAATAAAGATCAACCTAGAACACGAGGGTTTCAGCAATAATAGTTCAGGAAACAAGAAATCATGAGATAATGCTTAAACACAGTATAGGTGACTAAAAATCAAAAGGAAAACTGTTTTTGAAAACAGGGTTAAGAAACCCTAATTTTGAAGTTGTTAAAAAATGAGATTTTCCGGAGAAAACAATAGAGAATTCATAATATTGTAAATGTAAAACGGATCTTAAAAGAAAAAATGAGATACAGAAGATTAGGATTTCGTGGAACCCAGAAAAGAGGGAAAACCTCATGAACGACATAGATTTAGGCCGGAGAGACTGTAACACTTACTCAAACGGCCGGGGAAAGGACGTAAAATGGCAAGAGGCCCAAAGGAGGTAAGTGGACCGCTCCAGGCTTGTCTAAAGAACTTAGGGTATCACTAAGCAGGTGAGAGGCGAGTGGATGACTAGGAGATGATGGGGGATCAAAGTTCCGGTGAGAATCAACCGGAGAAGATGACTGGAGTCCATCGGAGAGGGAGAGTCAAGTGACTTCTAGAGAGTTGTAGAGATAGAGAGAGACAAAGAGAGATGAGAGATGAGAGAGGAAGCATCTCGAAGAGAAATGAGTCGGGGAAGGGGGGTAGGTCAGAGATATTTTAGGAAGATTGAACCTAGGTCGTTGATCTAATTTGATCAACGACTAAGATGATCTGAAGGGTTGGGCCGGGTTGGTTTAGGATCTGGGTTGGGTGTTTTAATTGGGTTTGTATTGGGTATTAATTAGGCTAGATTTTAAAATACAAGTGGCTAGATATTAAATACCCAGAAATAGATAAATACTTAAATAAATAACAAATAATTGTACAAAAAAAAAATTGAGTTTAAATAGATGAAATTACAGTAATTAAATAATATTAAGTGTAAAAAATGCATAAGATTCTAATTAAAATAATACACAATGTTCAATTGGGCTATAATTGCAAAATTATTGTAATTGAAATTGAATAAGACCCAATTAACTAATTCGAAATACTTGGATTTTAATAAGTGATTATAAATGACATACTGAACTGGAAAATATTTTGAAATTATTTTAGAGCACAATTTATGAATTATAAAAAATATACAATATTAAATAAATATGGAAATAATTTAGATAAAAATATGGAAAAATTAGGAAAAATACTCATTATTGCAAAGAGTGATTTTGAAAGCTTATATACAAGTTTTAAAAATAATTTGAGGAAAAATTGGGTATCAACAGAAGGTATTAGGCACCCCTCAAGATCCACAACTGTGGTTCCCAGCCAAATGGTTTTCGTGAATTCGGACAATAAGCAAATAACAAATAAGGCTCATGCAAGAGTGGATTTCAAACAAGTATTGAAGTTATTAAAAGTTGAAAGGAATGAAAAGATAAATATTTGGGAAAAAATGTCCTAGGTTTAAATTAATATGGATCACATCAATGCAATACCCGATAGGTAGATCTACACGTGGTATTAACGCATCGGTCATCATATCCATATACTACCATTTCCCGCCCGTGAAGGTGTTTAAAGCGCGTGTTTGGTCACGAGCTCTATTGCGTGCTATTACCCGTCCCATCCTATCAGTCCCGGAGGAGATTAGAACTACTATCCAAAACGGAGGTACTAGGCTGACTCCTAGGTTTAAAGGAAAAAATTCTACAAACAATAACAATTAGGACTGTAGATAGAAGGGAAACAAATAAGAGCAGATATGAGGCCCAATTATTCCTCCACAGATTATGCACCTAATCAGCACGACTGAAACACACGTAAGGCCTTAAATTTCAGAATCCTAAAGCATGATATCTAATTTCAGGATCCTAAAACATGATATCTAGGCGAGACTGGAATGCAATAGTAAGGCAGTTATACTACTGAATCCGGAGAAGGAATCGTATCAGTTTCTTACTGGTCTAAGTTTAACCCATTAATAGTCAAGCGGCAGGTATAAAGAGTATGTTTCCAGTTTTAATAAGTTTAACACCTAAGGCTAGCCTAAGTGTACGAAAATGCTCAGTAATCACCCTGATTATAAAAAAACTATTTGAATTGGTTTGCCTAAAACATGTTGTACTTAGGTGTGGCAAAAATACAAAATCATTACTAGTTGTTTGAAAAACAAGGGGGGGCTATTTATTAGGCCTTTTTCATGCAGTAAGTAGTTAACTAGGTGTTGAATGAGATCCTAAGACATGATATATAGTACGCACACATAGAGAGGCAGAATGAGTGGTATGCAGAATTCCTAGGCAGGATTTCTAATGCACAATATTTGAACATGCTATGCAGCAAGTATGAGAATAACTTGTTTATTAGCGCATTATGGTCTTAATAAGGATTTCCAGGTGTACCACAATATTACAGCGATATTAGAACTGGTTTACATGAATAGTAGGTTTATATTAACATTTGATCATAGAGCATGATTTTCTACGTGATAAACGATAATACAATAATAGGATGCTTGAAACAGTAAGCATGGACCTAAGGAACAGGATATCTAATGCATGATATGCTTGCATACAATCAGTCCTAGGCATGAATTTCTAGTGCACACGTAAGAAATGTAAACCTAGAAGCATGGTATCTACTCTTTAACATGGATAACCTATATAACTACCCTCCCTTTTTCACTATCCATTCCCAAATATTCGTTTACAAATTATTACAGGCCAGATATCATGAATTACATAACCAAAAGGAAAATAAGAAGTTACTTCTATAGGGATCCTTCACTTAGGCCCAAATCTTCCAAACCTCAATGCCTTTGGTGTTTCATAGCCTTTCATAGTCCGGGTGTGTCAAATTTCCCTAAGGACCTCAGGGGCTCCCGGGCAATGCTCACGCCCAGACATAGTAACCAAGAGTTAAACATGTGCAATGTGGGAATGCCAGCCTTGTGTGTCAGAGTTCAGAGGGTACTCAAAGGGTCCCCCAAAGCAGTGGTCACACGAAAGGGGATGAACTTAAATACCTAAGAGTAAAGTGAGAATGCTTGACATAGTTTTTGAAAAGGTTTGATAGGAAGAAAATACTGAAAGAGACTTAGTTGATATAGTTTTATAAAATAAGAGAGTTTTTCGGTAAACAATTTTTGATAAGATAGGGGTAATCAGACAAACACCAAGTCAAACATATAGCCAAACAGGTTCAGCAACATTCAGAGAGTAGTCCTTCACACAGGGATGATGGGAATTGGGGATACAAAGAGCACATAGTACCCATGAGCATAACAATTCTTGTAGGGGGTTTATGGGATTAAGTAATAGCTAAGGGTACCAACATGGTATGAATTTAAGAACCAACATGTAACGACCCAGCCGGTCGTTTCGTGCGTTGGAACTCCGTTCCCGTGAATGACTCTTCCCATAGCGACTACTCGTGCCTTATGACTTGTGTGGGCCGGTAGTTCGAGATTCGGAAGTGTTTTGGCCAGTTCAGGAACACTTGGTTCCTGAAGGCTAGCCTATTTGGCTGATTTTGGTTCCGAGCAGCATTTTGAGCAAACGACCTCGGAATCGAGTTCTGACAGCTCCAGCAGCTCCGGATGATGATTTCGGACTTGGGAGTGTGTTCGCCTCGGGTTTCTGATGACCCGGGAGTATTTCGGCACCTGAATTGGAATTCAGGATTTCATGTGATTTGGAATTCAGCCTGGAATTGGACCTCGTGATAGCATGGTCCGAATGGAATTCCGGAACTGGCAATAGTTCCGTACAGTCATTTATGACTTGTCCGCAAAATTTGGGGTCATTCCGAGCAGTGTAGACCCGTTCGGCGTATTGATGAGCCGTTGAAATTTTTCTTGGAATCTTAAGTTTGATCTAAGGGGTTTTGGAGAGTGATTCTTGGTTTGAATGATGTTTCTAGTGTTCTGAGAGCTCGAGCAAGTCCGTCATGTGATTTGGGACTTGTTGGTATAATTTGTCGAGGGCTCGGGTGGGCCCAGGGGTCTCCTGGACCCCGATCGGGATTAAAAACCAGCAATTGAACTGCTGGTGGGCATTTACTGGTGTGACCGCACCTGCGGTCCATGAGCCGAAGGCGCGAGATTCGCACCAGCGGAATTCCCTGCGCAGGTGCGGCTCCTTTCGCAGGAGCGGCCTACTCTCCGCAGGCGCGAGAAAATTGCCCAGTGCCCAGGCCATTTCCGCAGGCGCGACCCAATTTCCGCAGGTGCGAGTCCGCCCCTGCGATCTAAAAGTCGCAGGTGCGGAAACTGCTGGGCAATTTCATTTAAAAAGCCAAGTCGCGAATTCATTTCCTAAAAACACATTTCTTCCATGGTTGACGACCCCAAGAGCTCCAGAACAGATATCTTGGTCTAGGAACTCAGGTAAGTGATTTCCGTAACCCTCCGCACGTAATTTCTTCCGTTCTTTGAGAATTTCCTCTTCCTAATTCATGGAAATTCATAAGATTTTGTTTGGGGAAGAAAGAGGGGTTTGATGTTATTGTGAATTCTGATTTTTGGGCCATTGAGGGATGATTAATGGAGTTAATCTTGATCCTTAGGCGACGTATAACGCGTCTCTTCAAGAATTATAATTTTCCGGACGCCGAAGCTCGGAGTTGAATTTCCAAAGTACGTCAAGAATACGTTTTTTATGGAAATAGTTGATAAATCCTCCTCGAATCTTCCTAAATTGATATAATTGTGTGCTTTCTGCTAGTTGCGAGGGTGATTCGGAGGATTCGAGCGTCGTGTTGATCGGTCTGTTGGCCGGAGCAACACTTGTCCAGGTGAGTCTCCTTTCCAAACTTTGTAAGGGGGAAATGTCCCCTAGGCTCTT
>ML245013.1:1006-30666 GCA_005239495.1 Nicotiana undulata
CTGAGCAACATAAGCATTTTTGGGTGAACGACCATGTAAAGAATAGCACACGTCACGAGTGTGTCCAAGTTTATGACAATAAGAGCACTTGGGTCGAGGCCTTCCAAAACGACCTCCTCCTCGTCTATTCACCATAGGTTGAGATACCCGATTGTCCACTGACTGGGATACGAGAGCAGATGAGTCAAGTGTCTGTGATGAGCTTACTAGGTGACTTGGTGCTGCAGCAAGGCGAAGTAATCGAGAGAATAATTCATCAACTGTGGGGACAGTCGGACTAGCCAAAATCTGATCGCGTACTGAGTCAAGATCATTAGGAAGTCCAGCAAGAGTAAGAACTAGAAACATCTTTTGTCGCTGCTCTTGTTGCTTCTCAACACTAGCAGAAACTGGCATCAACTTCTCAAATTCCTCCATGACTGCCTGTACTTGTCCCAAGTAAGTAGACATATCTAATTCATGTTTCTTTAAATTTGTCATCCGCGATATCACATCATAGAAACGAGATATGTCATTAGTGTATAAAGTACGAGCCTTTTCCCAAACCAAATAACATGTCTGGAATGGACGAAACAAAGGCATCAACTTAGAATCAATAGATCTCCACAGAATTCTGCATAATTGAGCATCGATCTTCTCCCAGTGTGCTTTGGCCTTTTCATCTCCTTCGCTAGACTTCTTGATTAGATGATCTTGAACACCTTGACCTTTACACCACAGCTCGACAGATGAAGCCCAAGCTAAGTAGTTTGAACCTCCCATTAAAGGTTCTGAGGTAATCATGATACCGGAACTGCCAGAGCCCGGATTTTTAGACCCGAAAACATCAACTCCAAAAGATATCGGTGAATTGAAGAAAGGTCTATAAAATTACACCCAAATAATAGAAAGAACCAATTGGAAATTCCCTGAAACAGACGAAGGGAACACTGTAGCTGCCGGAAGAGGACTATAGTTGCCGGAAAATTTTCAAAGTACTCGGAATCGAGAAATAAAGGCACGGGTAAGGTCGGAATTACTGCGGGGACAGGCTGCCCTGAAGAAGCTCGGCCAAAAAATGGCCGGAAGATGCCTCACGCGCCGGAAAGCACTGTAGCTCACCGGAAAATTTCAAAGTCGTCGGAATCTGTCGGAAATAGTACCAAAGGACTCGGATTTGACGTGCGAGTAGGCTGTCCTCAAGAAGCGTGGCCAAAAAATGGCCGGAGAAGGGTGTCACGCGCCGGCGCGTGGGTGTCACGCGCTCGCCGGAAAAAAAACTGCTGGTGGCGCGTGGGAGCGCGTGAGGGGTCTTCCGGCGAAGATTTTTTCTAGGGTTGGTCGCCGGAGGCCGATCTACTTAGTGGTGGTGTTGGTTTTTGCACAACACTGATAAAAAGTGGCTTTTTTACTGCGGCAGACCTGTGTTTGCCGGGAAAAAAATTCCGGTTGATTGATTTCTCTTCCCGGAGTCGCTGGAATTGATGCACAGCGATAAATCTCTCACGATTGCTCTGATACCATGTGAGAAAGCACAGGAGAAAATAATATATTATTCACATAATACAATGAGCGCTATATATATAGATAATACATGTCCTAATCCTAATACACATAGGATTAAGGTTAAGGTTATTTACTCCTATTTGACTACTAAACTAACAATTACCTAGAGTTTAATTGCTTTCTTGGCTTCAGTATTTTTATCTTGTTGTTATTCCTTCTTGTTGCCATTACTTTTGTCATTCGTTCTCCAGCCGAGGGTGTATCAGAAACAACCTCTCTGCCCTTCCAGGGTAGAGGTAAGGCTACGTACATCTCACCCTCCTTAGACCCCACTTGGGGGGAGATACTGGGATTGTTGTTGTTGTTATCTATCTATGGAGACACGAAAAATAGAATGTAGAGTAAGAAAGAGCATTGGTACACCTTGATAAGATAATAGAAAAATAATTAGGCTTCGCTGGTTACCGAGGAGTCCAACTTGTATGTTGCAGACTTCATCAACCATGTGAAGTATGCCTCATCCCATGGCTCCAACTCTCCACTAGGCTCACCACTTTTCTCTCTCTTGAAATCCCGAATTGCCTCAAACTCCTATTTAAAGCATCAACATTTTCAAGAGCTTGAGTCAGCCCCAGCAGAGTAATATAATCAGTGTCTCATTCATATAAGTAAAATCTACTCCCGGAACATACTTGATCAGCCTTTGGTCTGACCACTTTGCTCATCTCAAGCAAAAAGGATAAGACCACTTCAGGAGATGCAGCCATAGTAGAATGTAGAGAAAATTCAGCATAAGATTTATAACCCATAAGCTGCAAGTTAACAGGATAAAGCATATCAGTATTGACCAAAATAGATGATTAGAGAAGAATCTAATATCGTTGATAAATGAATAAGTAGAAGTAATAGTGAAATAATGAGAATCAAGGAGAAAAAGTACTGAATAATGATTGACCAAATCAGGAATATTCAGATTAAGCATATACCAATCACGAGTTACAATCTCCGTCCTGAAAATAATTATATTACCTTCTTATTTGGATTGTCACAAAATGTTGCAGGCTTTCCTTAATTAGGTACCCCGAATATGTTTGTACAGCATAAAAAGTGTTGCAAGAATCTTCTCAATGCAACTTTACTTTTTTACTCTTCTATAACATTAACAACATGAGAATCAATATATGGCCCCATATGTTTTCTAAAAGATCAAATATATTAAGCAACTCATATTTTCAACTCTTCTCTTAATATAGCCCAGTCAAAATGGGTGAACGAATTGGGACACACCTAATCTCAAATTAGGTACATATACATTCCACTGCTTTTACAACAGTGTCTTATGTCAAGACATTAATACTACTATAAAGAAAGAGGAACTCTCACCAATCAACTTGAAGCAGCAGCTAAACATACAGAATTAGCTTATGGCATTCTTAAGAAAACACCTAGTCTATTTGCACTAGAATTGATGTTATTATATAGATTATTTTGTGAAGTATTAAACTATATCAGTAAAAGAAGTACTGGAAGAGCATTTCCACATGCTTGGACCAAAGAGTAAAACCAGGCTACACCATGAGGAGTATTGCAGAAGAAAGTAATTAATTAGAAAGGCCCCTTCTCTAATAGTTTACGCTTTTTGAAGAGAATGTCAGACAATTCAACAAAAACTGAATCCTTTGCTAGACCAAAAGTGTTAACATAATAACCTGAGCAAACTCATGTCTTGTTGCGATAAGCTTATCAAGAACCTCAAGGTTTGCATGTGGAACAGAATTTCCTTGGACATATGCCATCTTCCTGACCTGGACAAGATCATATTCAGTCATAAACAGTAAAAGCTCTTCTCTTTTTCCTGTCAATAGTAGAATGAAGCCTCATGAAGACAACAAATAAGCCAAGGTAAAGACACTTGAGACGGATACAAATGTTTAAGTCTCTTCTTGACTTGTGAAGTCTAGGGAGAGATTTAGATGGAATCTTTTGAAGATAGGAAGGTGCTTCTGAGGAAACAAATAACAAGGTATTGTACTGTGCAGAAACAGAGGGAAAGAATTCCTGATTCATGAAGATACCCACACATCCCTGCTACTAAGAAGGAAAGGATTATCCACTTCATTTCTTCTCTCCAGTTTGTCAAGTCCAAAAAATGATGTACAATTCATAAAGAGATACTAGAATCATTTGTTTTCTTTTCTTTGGTGGTCTTCTCTTTCCTTTCCCAAACCATATACCCTGAAATCAGCATTCAAGATCTCCCATACATAACCCGCTAA
Organism: Nicotiana undulata; assembly: GCA_005239495.1. NCBI lineage: Eukaryota > Viridiplantae > Streptophyta > Magnoliopsida > Solanales > Solanaceae > Nicotiana > Nicotiana undulata. Next base: position 4,768 of record ML245013.1, read on the forward strand.
AATGATTGGAGTAGATATTGCGTTTGCTAGGCCTGCACTCTCATCTATGCTTACCGATGTCAATTTTAGAGGTTTGCCTTGAACTGCTAATGCTTTAGTTTCCCAACACTAGGAGGAAGAGCGAACAGGGAAGAAGTTTCACTACTGATACAATATGCATAATAATTGATTATTCTGAAAAGCAACACGAAATTTCTGAGTAGGATTAACTAACAGCACATAGAGGTTGATCAAAGTTACCCCAGCATCTGGTAAACATTGAAGAAAGCCTTGCAGAGTACTTGGCTCAGTTGCTATGCGGAATCCTTTTTCTTTTATGTTATCTCTTGACCCCAGAGATTCCTTAGATGCACCTGGTATGTTACGATAGATAGGGCTGACAAAATGGTGCATTTTCTTAGGGATCTTAGAGGCTGGAAATATATCCACATGGCCAGGGTCAGTAATAATATTTTTATTATACCTGACAAAAAAGGAAAAAGATGAGCGTTAGTCCAATTATCCAAGCCTGCACACAGCGACTAGCAACATTTAAGGCAAATTGATATATCATGCAATAAAAAAAGGGTAAAAGTGCAACCAAAGACTGACTAAAGTCAAGTCCCATCTCGAGAAAATTTGTAGATGACCCATAGGTGAGAGTCCAAGAACTATATGTAAGGTCCCATAACTGCATACGACTTACAATGAACAGAGAAAGAAAAATTTGGACTCTCCTAAAGGAAGAGGAAATGGGGGAAGGAATGCATGAGTCCATTTAAACCTGCACCAGCTAGAGGCCCGCCAGATCAGGTGTTACACTGTTACTAGAGTATTCATAATTGACAAGAAAAGTGCTGAACACTCATCCATCAAATATACTTATGTTATGCAAGTTTAAGCACAAGTTCAGCATTTATATGCATAAATTCAGCCTGAAATAAACAGGCTCTTACAAGCAAATTGAATAAAACATTAAATAAAAAGAAACTAAACGAATCCCAGTCATACACAAAAGCACTTCTTCAGATACTAATTCAGTAAATCATCTCGGGAAAAAAAATTGCATTTGCTATATGGGTGCTCATTTAAACTCAACTACGAACTTGTCAAGAACTGAATATAGTTCTCTTCATCAAAAAAGAACTGAATATAGTTTCTTTTCCCTAAAGAATATGAGCAAATTTGATAACCACCCAAGAAATTAACTAAAGTTAGAGTAGCATACTTGCTAAAAAGAAAATATTCACTTTCTACCTCTAGTAGACTTGATCCAACATATAGCTATGATTCAAATAGCAACCTGATATGGATCTAAACCAGTTACACAGTAGGACATGAAATAGTTGGTAAATCCCATTTCAAGTTCAAAAGCAACTCCTATACTTACAAGAATCATGTGATCTCTTTTAACAACATTAAAATTATAGAAAAAATGAAACATCAATAAATTAATAAAATCCCAGGAACACTAACAAGGAGATGGTTTTCACTTACTCTCTACACAACTGAATAATGTCAATGGATAGCTCATTAGCTCGATCAAGCTTTTCTGTGAAGCCAACCAAGGTACCTAAATTAGTGCAACAATAATGATTTACCAGGAAAGACAGCAGTTGTAAGAAGTCAAGTACCAGGGCAAAGATGGATTCCCCCCTTTTCCAAGTCCATTCGTAGAAAGCGGGCTGCCCTCTGAGCTTCATGAGTGAGTGAGCTATCTTTTTCTGCTTTTACCACTGCCTTGTATATACTATGGTTTGTATTAAGGTACTGCATGACAAGGAGCAAAAGAGTCGATAAACCAATTGCAACGGAGAATCTTCCAAAGCAACTGTATCAAAAAGCAAATCCAGTAGCGGCAAGTACATTTCCAGACTATACGACTATCCTTCCAAACGTCTTTCTTCAATCTTGTGAACATTGCCAACTTGGAGACAATTTTGATTAGAAACTGTTTCTACATCACGGGGTTTACTTTTACCTTCTTCTTTTTCCACTCGATATTAATCTAATTCTTCAATTCATGGTTGTTGTTGCTAATTTGGCAAGGACATGTTATCTTTACAGTTTCATTGTGTCGGCAAAGGATAATAAGCGCAATACCACATATAGGGAGGTAGAAAAATTTCACTTGAAATTTAGCCAATATATCATAATGATGCTTACTGGATGTACAAGGTGGGTTGCTCTGATGGTAAGCACCCTCCACTTCCAACCAAGAGGTTGTGAGTTCGAGTCACTCCAAGAGCAAGGTGGGAAGTTCTTGGAGGGAAGGAAGCCGAGGGTCTATTGGAAACAGTCTCTCTACCCTAGGGTTGGGGTAAGGTCTGCGTACACACTACCCTTCCCAGACCCCACTTGTGAGATTATACTGGGTTGTTGTTGTTGTTGTTGATGCTTACTGCATGTGAATAGATTACTGTACCACGAATAAGCGAATCCAGATTACCTCAAACTTCAGGATGTGAAAGGATTGGAGCATCTAACCCAAAATAAAGAGAATGGGTGGAGTAGTGCAGGACCATTTAAAGATTAAACCCCTTTGGAAATCCGTAAACAATCGATGAGGGACAAGTGCTCTAACACCCTCCCAGACGTGTAACCTGTTTCTAGGGTTTACATATGGATTTTGATTTTTTGAGCCAATTTGAGAGAGAAGCCCTGAGCATTACAATATGATAGAGAGAAGACGGTTGTGCAAACAGGCTTATCAAAGTTTAGCTATGATACCATGTGAAAGAATCTGAGCAACCAACCCAAAACCTTAAGGCAATGAGTGGAGTAGCCCAGGACCATTTAAACCCCTTTGGAAACTCGTACACAACGGATGAGGGACAAGTGCTCTAACACATGAGTCTACCGAAGTTTAATTCTGATTATTGGTGACCATCAAGTGTGAGAAGGGACAAAGATCACAAAGTGTACCAAGTACCATACCCCAAATGAGACAGTCGAGTGAGATAACAACAACAACAACAGACTAGTGCAATCCCACAAGTGGGGTCTGGGAGGGTAGTATGTACGCAGACCTTACCCCTACCTTCAAGAAGGTAGAGGGGCTATTTCCGAAAGATCTCCGCTTAAGAAAGATAAAAGAAGGGCAGCAGCAAGCACACCAATTAGAAAACTGAAGCAAAATACAAAGATACAAAACTAAAACTGATTATTGTAATCAAAATGCCGAAACGAAAACAACGACAAGTAATCACATAAATCAAGGAATACGAAAATACATAAATAACGCTAACTCATGTACTAAAGCTACTGTTATAGACAAGGACAACGCTAGGCGACCTATCCTAACCCTTTACCTTTATTCTGAACCTCCACACTTTCCTATCCATGGTCATATCCTCAGTGAGCTGGAGCGACACTATATCTTGTCTAATCACCTCTCCCCAATACTTCTTCGGCCAACCTCTACCTCTCCTTAGGCCCTCCAGGGCTAACCTCTCACACCTCCTCATCGGTGCATTTGTGCCTCTCCACTTTACATGCCCGAACCATCTAAGTCTCGCCTCCCGCATCTTGTCTGCCACGCCTACCTTGTCCGGAATAACTTCATTTCTGATTCTATATAGCATGGTATGCCCGCACATCCATCTTAACATCCTCATTTCGCCACCTTCATCTTTTGCACATGGGAGTTCTTGACTGGCCAACACTCCGCCCCATATAACATAGTCGGTCTGACCACCGCTCTATAAAACTTACCTTTTAAGTTTAGGTGGCACATTCTTATCACACAAAACACCTGAAGCGAGCCTCCATTTCATTCGTCCCGCCCCAATACGATGTTTAACATCCTCGTCGATCTCTCCATTCCCTTGTATAACTTACCCAAGGTATTTAAAACTCTCTCTCCTAGGGATGACCTGAGAATCAAGCCTCACTTTTTCGTCCACAACCTGAGTCGTCCCACTGAACTTACACTCCAAGTATTTTGTCTTGGTCCTGCTCAACTTGAAACCTTTAGACTCCAGAGTCTGCCTCCAAATCTCTAACCTCTTGTTAACACCGACTCGCGCCTCGTCAATGAGAACAATGTCATCCGCAAATAACATGCACCACGGTCCACGACACCTCTCCTTGTATGTGGCGCGTCAGCGCGTCGATCGCCAAGGCAAATAGAAATGGACTGAGGGCTGACCCCTGATGCAACCCCATCATAACCGGGAAGTGTTCCGAGTCCCCTCCCACGGTCCTAACTCGAGTCTTAGCTCCATCATACATGTCATTAATAGCCCTAATGTAAGCAACAAGAACACCTCTAGCCTCCAAACATCTCCATAGAACCTCCCTTGGCACTATATCGTAAGCCTTCTCTAAGTTGAGACAGTCGTATGAGATATATCCTAATAATCCTATTATCGTATTTACCATTAAATTACTTCCAACTATTTATTCTCTGACATCACTAACTAAAATTGAAGCAATTTAGCCAACACAACTGCAGTGTAAACACAAGTAATGACATTTTAAATTTCTTATATTATCAGTCTAAGTGGATCTCCAGGTTTTACTTTCCCGTGTAAGCATTGGTTATGGGCTTATAGCTCTTGGGTGGTACAGAATTATGCAGCTGATAAGATAAGCAGCAATTATTTCAAATTTTTATATAATCAGCAAAGCGAAAAACATAACTAACAAACCCAATAATATATCAGGAATCTTACATGTAAAAACTCATTTATTCGTAAGCCCGCCTTGCTTGCCTCATCAACAAACTCCCTAAAATGTGACATATTTATGTAAGTACTCAAAGCAAACAAAAATAAGATCGGAAACTGTAGATATGGTTACATAGATTATCTCAATCCTAGTTCACCACCTGTCTGGATGAGTATGTCTGCACAATTCAGCTGAATCAATTACTGAGCACACCTATCAAATCAAATAGGTCAGTTATGGCCTGGCAGTTGAAGCAAGTTTCACCTGTGCGAGTCCAACTACTTGTGTTCTTTCAACAAAAGCAGAATTAGACCATAAAAACACAAACTTACAGTATCAGAAATCTCATCCATTGCTCGGATAATTTCAGGAGATGAAGGCATGCCAGCTATATAGTTCACAAGTTCTTCTGACCTAATAAGCATGTGAAATTTTTTATCAAACACGTGGACGACATGATATAGAAACTCATTCCTGAAATATGACTATTGCTTTCACAAGAGACAAGCGAAGCAGTTGACAGTGGCCGAGCAAAAGTAAAGAATTTGCGACCTGTTTGCTAAACACTTACCTCTCAATAGCATCGTCGACGAATCGTTGAAAGCCTTTAGGAGTTTTCAAATGATGATAGCCGTAGAGGCCCGTCTCTTTGATTGACGGAGCGATGGATGTTGAAATGTGAATGAAGTGGGAATTGGCTCGTACATGAGCGGCGGATTGGCGAATCAGAGCGTGCATGGCTTTCGCCGTGGACTGAGGTGCTGAAATCAACTCTTACAACGAGGTCCTGGTCCTCTTGTTCTTTCTGTCTGCAGAAGCTGCCGGCTCCAATTGGAGGTCCTTCTACTGTCCCAAAAGGAAGAAACTGAGAAACCAGAAGAAGAACTCCTGTGAGAAATGGCGCTTTCGACTTGAAAATCGTTCTCGTTGGAGAAACAATTACAATTTTGACTCAGATGTCAAAAATAGTAGGAGTAAGTTACAGTTTTAAACTTTCATGTGAAATCCGAAACCAAAGTAAAAAAATATCTTTAAAAAATAATGAGCCCGTTTGGATTAATGTATTGAAATTGATGTTTAAAATAAATATTTACATGTTCGGATAAAAATGCTAAAACTGATAATAAGCAATTGATGTGTTTGATAAAAAGTGCTGATAAGCTATTATTTTGTTAAAATGACTAAAATACCTTTGAATATTTTTCAAAAGATTATAAATTTAAAAAAATATATATAGAAAATAATTAGCAACAAATATAGAATGAAGAGAAAGTCAAGAAATTACTTTGGGAAAAGTATTTTGTAAATTAGAAAATATTATTAATGATAAATAAGTAAAAGTGTTGGTCAAACTAAAAGTGCCTATAAACTGAAAAGTCATAAGTTGGGAGTGACCAGCTTATGACTTACGACTGATTTTAGCTTATAAGCACTTTGGATGTTTACCAAACGCGTAGATAAGCCATAAAGTGCTTATAAGCCAGTTTGACTGGCTTATAAGCTTAGCCAAACACCCTCTATGTACCTATAGCGTCATATATGCGTTATAAAACCCAAAAGTAACGAAGTTGCTAACGGCCTTGAAGGCTTAGGCCAAGGTGTAGTACCCAGGGGCACATCTATTAAGGGAGGTGGGGTGCCACGCCACTGGCAAATCTCGGTGGAAACTTATATATTCTATGTATATTTAGAAGAAATTGGCTATATACCAAATGATGGCACCTACATTAACAAATGTGTTCTAGGTAGAGTGATATCTTGGCAAAATAGATAGACAAACACTTTAACTATCACAAAATTTCACTATCACAAAATTTCACTTGAACACCTCAACTAAGCCGTTTTCCACCGGAACATGTTTACTCTATTTTACTACCATTTTAACACTTCTGACATGAGCTTATAAAAAATTTCACGCGGGTTATTACACGCTGCCAGCATAGATAAGCTAACTAATCAAAAATTTCCAAGTATTTTGCAATGCCACATAGACTTCTTTCCCGGTAAAACCAAATATAATTATCCCATTCCTAAACACCCACTCGTTTTTACACATTCCCAAAGACAAAAGACCAAAAAAAAAACCTAAGTCCCAAATTCGATTCCAGTAAAATTCGCCCAAAGCAATGCATGTCCGTTGATTCTGCTTCGTATTCGTTCAATATTTAGTGGTAATCACAGCTATAGGTTGATATTTGTTCGATTTACCTTTTGGGTTTGAAAAACTATCATCAATCGAAGTGCTGAAATGTTGAAGTTCCGCTTGATTAGAAATTCTTCATATTCATCGTTGAAGTGTCGAATGGGTAAGCCTTTTAGTGTTCTGTATTGTAGTCATTTTAGTGGTTGGCAGTCGTGCGATTTGGGACCACAATTTGGGACCACAATTTGGGTTTTTATTAGGAATTTAGGAATATTAAAAAGCAGTGATGTCAGACTTTATTGTTGTTAATTTTCAACATGGTGGTAACTTTATCCTTGACCATAACTCGAAATATATGGGGGAGCATGAGGTGTTAATAGCTGATATTGACAAAGACCACTTTTCAATTCCAGAACTATTATATTACACTGAAAAAAAGGATATGCTACAGTGGGTGGCTTATTACCAAGACCCAGAAAATAAGAATTTTGTCTTTGTGGAAAATGATGCACAATTATTTAATATTGTGAGTAACCTAGAAAATGGAGATGCGATATATTTCTATATTCAATATATTGTTCAAGACCCTGAGTTGGTGGATGATGTGGCCTCTAGTGGACTAATTGGTGTTCCAGAAATAGGTGTAACTGAAGTGAATGGTGCATCTAAGAAAACAAACATAGAAGAGAGGAAATATGTTTCTATTGAAACTGAAGTGAGGGAAGATGTTTATGCTGATTTAAATGGTGTGGGGAGCGAGAAGGTTGTTAGGAAAAATATTGATGTTGATTTAAATGGTGTGGGAGGGATGGGGTTGTTAGCGAAGATGTTTCTAGGGAGGAAAGAGGTTGTAGAATGTGATGTTACAGCTCTTGATGGTGTTATTTCAAATATGGACAGTAGTAGTGACTCAGATTTTAATGTTGTACTATAAGAAGATGATAGTGATGTTGATGAAGAGTTCATAGCTGTCAGGAATGAAATTAGAACAAAGATAAAGTCTAGAAGAAGGAAAAATCAATTGTTCATGTAGAAGTACCTCTAGGATAAGAAAAAATAGATAGAGGTTTTGAAGACATTGGCAAGAATAAGGCAGACAAATATGTTAGTAAATTTGGGAGGGATGAGGACTATGTTGATTGTTCTGATATAGGTAGTGATGATTCTGATATGGAAGCTGAAATTGGTGTTAATTTACTAAGTAGAAGGAAGAGTACAAAGTTAGGATATGATCCGGATTGCGTTGTGGCAATTTTTAATTTGGCATGATATTTGAGAATGTCAATCAATTTATGAAGGCAAAGACTAACTATGCTATTGAATGCCATGCACAGTTGAAACTTAAACCTAATGAGCCATCTAGGGTGAGGGTGAAATGTAAATCTAATATTTTCTAGTGAGAGTTGTTTACAGGATTCGAGGAAGTTTATAGTTAAGAAGTATAGTCCTATTCACAAGTGCACTCCAATGAACAAGAACAAGCTTTGTAATTATAAGTATATTGGTAACAAATTCAGTGATAGGATCATATTAGGATCTGAAAAATTCAAGAATCGGTTAGAGACAAATTGGGTTTATATGTTGGTGGAACCATTTGTTACTTGACAAAACAACTAATTCTTAGAAAGTTTATATGGGGATTGAAAGATGCAGTTTGCTAGATTATGTGACGGTGCTACTATTATTACACAAACCAAGCGCTGCTTGCTTGGTCAAAACTGAAAGAAATTCAGAGCCTGGTAAGAATCTATTTAAATATTTATATGTTTGTTTTGATGCATTGAAGAAAGATTGGTTGTAAGGATGTAGGAAGATCATCAGATTTGATGGGTGTTTTCTAAAGGGGTGTCTACAAGGGTGAATTATTGGTAGCTATTGGAAAAAATGGAAAGAAACAAATGTATCCCATTACATGGGTTGTGATAGACAATTAGTCAGAAGTATCTTGAAGTTGGTTTATAAACAACTTAATATCTGATTTGGAGTTAGGAGATGGAGCTAGATTAGTAGTTATTGTAAGGATGTAGGAAGATCATCAGATTTGATGGGTGTTTTCTAAAGGGGTGTCTGCAAGGGTGAATTATTGGTAGCTATTGGAAAAAATGGAAAGAAACAAATGTATCCCATTACATGGGTTGTGATAGACAATTAGTCAGAAGTATCTTGAAGTTGGTTTATAAACAACTTAATATCTGATTTGGAGTTAGGAGATGGAGCTAGATTAGTAGTTATGTCTGATATGCAAAAGGTATTTTACCAAAACTTTCAACTTCATTTTTACTTTCTATTTTAAATTTATACTTCATCTCTACTTTCTGTTTTAAATTTCTACTTCATCTCTACTTTCTGTTTTAAATTTCTACTTCATCTCTATTTTGTAGGGTTCTACTTGATCCATTCCTGTTTTGTAGGGTTTGGTACCAAGCATTCATGAGTTACTACCAAATTGTGAGTATTGAATGTGTGCTAGGCACATATGGTCTAACAGGTCAAAAACTTAAAGAAGTGAAGAGAAGAGAAAGCAATTTTGGAGGTGTTTTATGGCTAGTTTTGAGGTGAAGTTGAAAGAAGAACTGGCGGCTTTGGGAAAACTTGAAAAGGGTATATGTGAAAGCCTATTGAAGTATAACAAAGAGTATGGGTGTATAGCTTTTTTTCTTGAATACTCCAAATGTGATATTGTAGAAAATAATATGCGTGAGACCTTTAATTCTTGGATATAGGCACCTAGACACAAGTCTATTATTAGCATGTTAGAGGAAATTAGACAAAAAGTAGTTAGGAGACATGTTGATATGATAAAGTTTGCAGAGACTTGGACTATAAACATTTCTCCCGTGGCAAGGATGATTCTTAGAAAAAAATAAGGAGTCTTCTAGGAAACACAAAGTTTTGTGGTTTGGAACCAATGGGTTTGAGGTTGATGTATGAATACAAATATATAGTGGACTTGAGGAGAAGAACATGAACTTGTAAATCCTAGCAGTTTATGAGGGTTCCCTTGTGCACATGCAATATGTGCAATCTATCACCAAGAATAAGAACCATTCAATTATGTGGATTAATGGTATAGAAATAAGATATTTATCAAGGCATATCAATACTTCTTGAACCAATCCCCAACATGAAGATGTTGCCTGACACTAATAACATGATAATTGAGCCTCCAGCACCAAATCTAATGCCAGGCATGGCAAAAAAAAAAACAAGAAGGAGCCTAAGAAAAAGAAGTATGGCAAACTCTCTAAGCAAGGAGTTAATATGACATGTTCAAAATGTCATCAAGCAAGCCATAACAAGTCTACCTGCCAATCAAGGGTAAGTTGTAGTGTTTTTCACCTTTTTATCACTTCTGATGTTAACTTATATAATGTAATGATCCGGCCAATCATTTTGAGAGTTAGAGCCCCGATTCCCTATTAGTTTCTTCCCCCGTATACTTTGTTGATATTGTGTCTCGCCGAGAGGATTCCTTTTGATTTTCGGAATGAATTGAGACACTTGGTCTCTTAATTGGAAGCTTAAGTTGGAAAAAGTCGATCGGGTGTCGACTTGTGTGTAAACAGACTCGGACTTGAATTTTTATGGTTCAGTTAGATCCGTTAGGTGATTTTGGATTTAAGAACGCGTCCAGAGTGTGATTTGGAGGTCCGTAGTAGAATTAGGATTGAATTGGCAAAAGTTAGAATTTGGCAATTTTGGTCGGCAATGGAAATTTTGATATATGGCCCATAATGGAATTTCGGAAGTGGGAGTAGGTTCGTAGTGTCATTTTTGACCTGTGTGTAAAATTTGAGGTCATTCGGACGATATTGATATGTATCGACGTTGTGTGTAGAATCAAGAAATTTTAAAGTTCATTAGGCTTGAATCCGTGTGTAATTCGTGTTTTCGATGTGGTTTGAATGCTCGACTAAGTTCGTATGGTGTTTTAGGATTAGTTGGTATGTTTCGTTGAGTTCTCAGGGGCCTCGGGTGAGTTTCGGGTGCTTAACGGGTGAAAACTTGGACTTAGAGGATTTTTCTAGTGTGTTGGTTCTGGTGTTTTCGCACCTGCGGTGGGGGAACCGCAGGTGCGGGGCCGCATGTCCGGATAACCAAGTGCAGAAGCGGAAATGGGAAGGTGGTCCAGGATTGCAGGTGCGAGGTGAGTTTTGCATCTGCGATGCCTGCAGATGCGAGTAAGAGGACGTAAGAGCGGTCAGGGACCGCTGAAGCGGAGAATGGTCCGTAGGTGCGCACTCGCATGTGCGACCTCTTGATCGCATGTGCGGACTCTGGAGTTTAATGCAAACTCGCAGATATGAAGTCCTAGCCGCAGGTGCGGGACCGTAGATGCGGTCTTGGGATTGTAAAAGCCATAATCGCTGGGCAAAAAAGGGCAATTTCGAGGGTTTAAAGTTCATATCACAAAATTCAATTGGGAGCTCGGTGGAAGGCAAAATTTTGAGAGATTTCTAGGGATACCTATTGGGTAACGATCCCTAACTCTATTTTGATCGTCTTTCATTAATCCATTGTTGTATTCTTCATCTAATTAAGGAATTTGAGTGAGGAAGTTGGGAAAATGCGGGAAAAGTTCCCCAACCAAAACTCTGAGCTTTGAGTGGGATTTAGGCTTCGGATTTGGATGATTTTTGAACGAGTGACTCGTGAGTGAATGGGTGTCCTTATTTGGTAATTTTTACTCGATTCCGAGGCGTGGTCCGAGGAGGCTTTTTGAGCGATTTTCCAATTTCTTGCTTTAACTTTGATTCCGTTCATTAGATTAGTTTCTTGTAGTTTTATTATGTTATGTAATTGGTTTTGGTTAGATTTTGGCCATTCGGAGTCGGATATTCGTGGAAAGAGCGTAATTTCGGATTGAATTGAGCTTGGTTTGAGGTAAGTGGCTTGCCTAACCTTGTGTGGGGTAACTCCCCTTAGGATTGGTATTATTGTTGTTATATGAGCGCCGTGTACGTGAGGTGACGAGTGCGTACATGGGCTACTCGTTGTAAAACCTGATTTTCATTACAAAGCAACCTGTCTTTTCTCTTACTTGAACTTATTAGCTTGTGTAGCGTTCTATTAGACTACGAAGCATGCCTACTTGCCTTAATTGTTTACTTGAACTACGTGCAACATGTTTATTGGTTTTACCTGCCTTCCTTAACTTACACTTAGGATAAATTGTAATACTCCGTGCCACGATTATTGAATCTCCTTATTTGGCTGCATATTTTCTTTGGGACTATGTAACGGTATTCCGGGAGATCCCCCTATCTTGCATATTTACTTTGGGACTACGGAACGGTATTCTGGGATATCCCCCTGTACATTTACGTTTGGGACTACGGGACGGTATCCCGGGAGATCCCTTGTTGAACTGTTGTGTTTTGAGCTGTTAATTTTTCATGATTCTTTCCTTGTTACTTTTCAATCCTTATTATTGCGATATTTCTTTTACTTTGTTCATTATATATTTATGTTCCGGTAGGGCCCTGACCTGACCTCGTCACTACTCGACCGAGGTTAGGCTTGGCACTTACTGGTACCATTGTGGTGTACTCACACCCTTCCTGTACATGTTTTTTGTGTGCAAATCTAGGTATATCTCATATGCATCATCATTAGTGCAGCCGAAATAGCTTACCGTAGACTTCAAGGTACATCTGCAACGTCCGCAGATCCTCGGAGTCCCCCTCTATCCCTTATACTATTTTTTCATTATCTCTTTAGACACTATGCATAACAGACATTTAGATAGTTTCTCTTAGAGCTTGTGATTCGTGATTTCGGGTTTTGGGAAATATTGTGTATATTCGAGTATTAGTTTTACTTGTATATGTCGAGCGACATTCTACCATTATATAGCATCTATTGAAGTTTAGTTGTCCAGTTATTGCTTTATTTATGTTATTTCAATGTTAATAGGCTTACCTAGTTGTAGCGACTAGGTGCCGTCACGACGTCTTACGGAGGGGGAAAATGGGTCGCGACAACATGGTATCAGATCTCTAGGTTCATAGGTATTGAGTCACAAGCCGATTTATTAGAGTCTCGCGAATCGGTACGGAAACGTCCGTACTTATCTTCGGGAGGCTATGGAACTGTTAAGAACAATCATAGTTCTTTGATTTCCTTGTCGTGTGAGTTATTGACATTAATTTTCTAAAATTCTCTATTCTATTCTTTCTCACAAATGGTGAGGACCCGTACAGAGAGATCTGATGATCACGACCCTAAAATACCGAGTCGTGATGGCGTCTACCGTGAAATTAGTCAAGCCACACATTTCCTTTGTTAAAAATTATTTTCAGAAAATCCACTATATTTGCAGCAAGAGTCTCATGTTTATAAAGCATTTAAGAGTTTGATCATCATTTAAGAAAATAAGCCAAAGTAAAACCCAAACCCAGATCTAGTGTCACCGAGTCATGAGCTACTACAACGTAAGAATGTCAAAATACAAACTAGACAACATAGTCTGAAATAATAAAAGTGCGACAGGAAGATAGAGAAGGAGAAGACGAGGCTGCGATCGCCAACTGCTACCTCGACGACTCCGAAAGAAACTATGACAATCGCTCAACAACCACTACCGGGTCCCGATGTACCTGGATCTGCACACGAGGTGCAGGGGCATAAGTACACCAACTCAGAAGTAACGAACCCAAACTATGGGCTGAGAGGTAGTGACTGACTAAACCTCAACAATTATAATAATCAGCGTACAGAAATTAGACATGTTCACAGTTTATCAGATAATGAAACAAAATATGTCGGATATGGCCAGTATCTCATGTATAACCCAATATACTCTACATGCCAATATGAATATATAACAAGTGTGGAAATGCACAATGTGCTCACAACCCTCACACCGAAGTCCACTCAGTACCATATATGGCTCTCACGCCCAGGGAAGATCCATCCCGGAATATGCATAAACATTGGTGACCGTGGTCACTCAGTACTGAGGAAAAGGCCAGTCCATCCCCATGGAGAAGATCCATCTCCGGAATACAACACTCGGACAAGATCCATGTCCAGGGACGATCCATCCCTCACATATCATCAACTTCGGACAAGATCCATGTCCAGGGAAGATCCACCCCTCACATATCATCAACTTCAGACAAGATCCATGTCCAAGTAAGATCCATCCCTCAATATCAATGCGCTCACTGGGGTTGTAAAGACTCCGGATGGGCCCTATTGGCCCAAGCGCTATATCAAGCCAACAAAGGCATGATTAAAGTATCGTTGCGGTGTGCAGTCCGATCTCATAACTGTCTCAATAACAGGCTATCGCCCTCACTCAGTCATTACTCTCCAGTCTCGCTCACATGGGCTCACAGATGCATGAATTAGCCCGAAATAATGATAAATATGTAAAATTTAACAATTACCGAGACTGAGGCATGAAATGATATGTTATGACAGGACTGAGTATATGAAATCAAATAAACACATAAGGAGACAGCAATATACGACCACTCGGGTCTCAACATTTTCGGCGTGAAGCCTTAGCATTATTTCCAGCATGTTTGCATGTAACGACCGCTGGGGTCTCAACAGTATCAGCGTCAAGCCTTAATATACAAAATTTATCATGATTCCTAACATGTTCACATTATTCACATTGATAGAAGAACATATATCATCAGGGAATAATCACTAAACGGTGCCATGAGATGAACCAGGGCACAAGTATCACGGTGCACGCCTGCACGCCCATCACTTGGCATGTGCGTCACCAATACTAATCATATAACAAGTAGTTCGGGGTTTCGAACCCTCAGAATTAAGTTTGGAAATGTTACTTACCTCAAACCGGCTAAAATCCTAGCCCACAATGCCTTTGCCTCTAGATTTGGCCTCCGATTGATCCAAATCTACCAAAAATCATATTTATATCATTATTATATGCTAAGGAACGAAACCCATTCGAAAATTATCAAAATTAACCAAAAATCCCGAAATTGGCCAAACCCGACCCCCTGGCCCACGTCTCGGAATCCGATAAAAATTACATCACAAAAATCCTCATCCTCCCACGAGTCTATACATACCAAGAACATCAAAATCATACCTCAAATGACCCCTCAATTCCCATTTTAAAGTCTCTAATTACAAGCCCTAATTACCAAATTTTTGTACTAATTTTCCCACAAATTTCACCACTAATCAGCCCATTAATCACATATAAACGAGTTTTAAGTCCAAAAGTCTTACCTCCACGAAGAACCCTCGAATTTCCTCTTCGAAACCCTTCAAAAAGCTTCAAACCCGTATAAATATGGTGGAAGAATGACCAAAATCCGCTAAGGGTTCTTTTTATACTTTCTGCCCAGCGATGACCGCACCTGCGGCTCAATTCTCGCACCTGCGGTCCCAGGTGCGCACCTGCGAGAATTTATTAAAAGGCCAAAACTCGCACCTGCGACCATCCTACCGCACCTGCGACTCCGCAAGTGCGGCCAACTGTCCGCATCTGCGGTCCTCCTCTCCCTTAGCCATTTCCGCACCTGCGCAAGACCACTCGCACATGCGGCATCGCACCTGCGGCACCCCTTCCGCAGGTGTGGCCACACTAGTAACTCAGCACCAACAACAACTTTTGCTGCATTTTCCAAGTCTAGACCTTCCGATGACCATCCGAAATCACCCCGAGACCCTCGGGGCTCCAACCAAAGCTACCAATAAGTCATAAATGATCACCCGTACTTAGTTGAACCTTCGGAACACCCAAAATAACATCAAAACATCAAATCAACCCATGATTCAAGCCTAAGGATCTACTAACTTTCGAAAATCACCAACGATGCCGAAACTAACCAAACCTTGTCCGAAAGACCTGAAAATTTGCACACCCATCCAAAATGACACTACAAACATGTTCCGACTTCCAGAAATCCATTCCGACCCCGATATCTAGTTTTTCATTGTCGACCGGAAATTTCTAAAAACTCAATTTCGCCAATTCAAGCCTAATTCTACTCCGGACCTCAAAACCATATTCCGAACACACTCTTAAGTCCCAAATCCTAACGAAGCTATCCGAGCCATCAAATTTACATTTCGAGGTTGTTTACCTATAAGTCAACTCCGGGTTGACTTTTCCAACTATAAAGCCAATTTAAGAGACTAAGTATCTCATTCCTCACCACGACTACTCTGAGCCCGAACCAATCGACCCAATGCACCATAAAAGAGCTGAACACACATGATAAAGCAGAAGTAGGGGAAACGGGGCTAATCTCACGGAACGACTGGTCGGGTCGTTACATTCTCCCCCACTTAAACATACGTTCGTCCTCGAACATGCCCATAGTTGTTCCAAAACCACCAAATGCCGTGTAGCCTACCATGCACATATCCGGGGGTGATCCAACGTCACCCTATCCCATATAGGTCCAATAGAACAACACCGTTGAAATTTTGAAATCCAACCTGGCCCATAAGCCTCAGAACCAAATTTCCACATCTGAAATAATTTACAAGGTCAAAATTCCACAACTATACACTGAATACGTCTGAACACGTTGTATCAAGCCATATCCGTAATCCAAGATGTAATCACATAATATACCGCATGACTCAGACACTCATAGCGATAACTCCTAATCACAATAGCTGCTCAAAACAACCCAATATTTGTACATAACCTCTTATCAAGCAATGTCTCGCCCTAACACTTTCATATACTGCCGATGATGAAAGAAACACGTAGAAACCAACAACCATTCGTTCGATCAGCCAGTCATGGAGCTCCCCCTGTCTCCGACAGAAACTATAGCAGATTTCTAAGCCAACTTCTGATATCATCCTTCCAACCATGATGTAGTCAAATCTGATAGTATTCATTCTAGGCCCAATGACCTCTTCTCGTCCGACACGGCCACTCTGATGACATGACGCATCATTACAATCCAAATCCATAACATGTGCAACTCGTGCACTCAATAGTAACATCCCACGAACTCAAATCATAGAAAAGATTCACACGAGGGGACTATCCCGCCATTAACAATTACCATCACAACACCATGCTAAAAGCCTATCACACATCGTAAAATCAGAACACACGAATCTGACACCAAGGATCATACCTCCACATAACTCCGCTACAATGCGGGATCCCATCCAACGCTGGTCCACATGAAATACTTCAATCCACCTTGCTCGAAATCAATAACCATGTGCAATTCGACATCAAGTACTCCAAGTGAATTTCTCTAACCACGAGGGAGTTGGACGATACCATGCCACACGAATCAGAAAGAACATAACCAATACATCTCAATCCCGCAATACCCAATTACTTACCTTACTCAAAATCTCGCCATAAGGCCCAAATAAATCCGCACAATATGTGCATATAACCAACAATCACCACTCCTCGAAACACCGAAGGGTAACTCATAGATCACTCCAGAATATGTATAAACTCAATGACAATCAAATGGTACATCCCTCAACAATAGCAACTCGGAGTCAACAATTCCAACCCGAAGGAGGACACACACCCATACTGGCCTACCAATGAACTCTAAATCAACTCTGGTCACCCGCGACAGTTAGATAACTCTCCAAAAGTTCACAATGACTGAATCATAGCACATACTAACATCTGACTTGCTTTTCTCGCATCTTCACCGTCCACACCCACGAAATAACCTCTTTATGAGAACTCTCAAGCTCGAAGTCCATGAAGCGCTCGAATCACCATATCTGATCCCAACTCCACCACTCGAATATATAACACACCCCTAATGGTCAATCATTCCATGAGGGATACCCCTATAATTCTTCCGTGTCACTAAGCAACCTTGAATATCAGCAGTCGATCCAACAAGAGAGCGTCGCAATACCAAAGAAACACCCTCAACTCCACACATTGCCCCTTTCTGAAATGTATACCTTCATCAATCCACCCAATAGATATCATTTATTTAGTCATCTGAAACTGCCAATGCTGCCTAAGAATTTGGACCTTCCTTCCAGAACTGAACTGTGACCTCACACATGCAAATCTCAACTCTACACAACGTACCGCATACACCATGCCATCCTATGATAAATATAGGAACTTCATAACCCCTTCCGAGACACAAGAAACTACGTACCCAACTAGCTAAGAACTTTACATTTGATCCCATCTTGAAACAAAATCACTATACATCACATGCTCCTCATGCCAGTAGAAAATATACATCTCTAACCGTAGTAGAAACCATCCAGAATTATCAGAATCCCATTTGTACAACACCAAACCGTCAGGACTGAATCCTCCTAACTCAACCGAGCTACGCAAGTCACCAAAACCCAAGAGCACTGCTAAGAAATACCTGTAAAACTCATTGCCTCATAAACGCCCCAAAGAACTAATCATATTCCTTACCATACTGATCCGGCCTATTACCAAGCTGCCCTATTTATCCAAGTTCCTTTTGACTTACCTTCGAATTAATACTTCTCCTTGCCATAATACCACAATTCTCAACCTAGTGTCACCACACGAGACCCAAGCATAAGATCGTACCGTTGAATACTCTTTCATATATCCCCAAAAGTACCACATTCAAAATACTTACCCTGCAGAGACTTCCTGCGAATCTAAAGCCATTACCTTCACTTTCCTGATACTGATATGTAGAATCCATGATAATGTAGAAATGTCACAAGTGTCGACCCCCTCCAATATAGACCTCAGTTTCTAGCCAAATACACATCCTGAAGATTCCCAATTGTTACATCTAACCTTGAATCCATCGGAACCATTCTCGAGAGTCATCCACTCTATGCAAATCTCAATTACCCTGATCAAGCAGACAGAATGACCTGGCCCCATTTGCACACCAACATACTAGGAAGTAATCTAAACACTTGAAACAACAAGCAAGTTCATACACTGCACATACTACACCTTTTACAATTACAACTCACTCATTCAATAAACCCATCTACCCATAAAGTACAATATGACCTGTATCAAAGAGTTTCCATTACCCGAGTCGCTCCAGACTCCACCTCTGCAGATCATATCTGATTCACCAATATACCTCGAATCGAAACCAATACAACACATGATCGTGCAATCAACTTACCATTAGCAGGCTCCCCCACTTGGCTCAAAGCCATAGGTCAATACGAACAATAGCTCGTAATGCCCATACGCTATCACCGCCACAGTACCACAGTGAGATTCAACTAAATCCTTCATAAACTCGTATAACACAAATCATATGATGTCTCGAATCATCTGCAAATCTCGCATTCACCATTGTAACAGCCAATGCCAACTTCCACAAGCGACCTAACTTAAATTGCAACATATATCGATTACTGATAAAGGAGTACTTGATATAAAACCACCTAAGGGTCCCACAACCTCAAGACACTTCACGGGAGATAACCCCGCCTGCTTATCCTCAAACTGATATCATCTCTATACCCTTCCAAAAATCATAGCTATCACGCAATCACTATACCCTCCTACTTTAATACACAACCAATGACTATCCTCGAGGCATCAAGATACGCGGTATAAGAACCTGAAGCTGATGGCAGAACTAACACTGGAGTTATGGTCGAAGAAATCTTGAGCTTCTGGAAGCTCTATCCACACTCGTCTAACCACATGGATACTCTCGCTGGACAACACGTGTCCCAAGAATGCTACTAAACTTAGCCAAAATTCACACTCAGAGAACTTCGCATAAAGCTTATCCTCCCTCAATCTCTCCAATACGACTCTCAAATACTGAGCATGCTCCTCCTGGCTACGAGAATATACCAGGGTGTCGTCAATGAATACAATAATGAAGGAGAATAAATACAACTGGAATACATTGTTAATCAAATACATGAACGCTATTGGGGCATTGGTCAGCCCAAAAGACATCACCAGGAACTCATAACACAGCAGGAAGATTCCACTTCCCTCCACCACTAAACTACATGAGAGGTCCTTCAATACACTCACAACTCGAGGCCATATGCAAACTCGAGACAGAAGTCAAACACTTAATAGTCCTTGCTACATATCCAGCCAATTATTTTTGTCACAATCAAACAATCTATACACATATCACCATCGAATCACCCTCGCCACATAGTCATCCAGTCACAAAATCCTACCAATAAGGACATAAACGGACATATAAGTCCCAAATGCGCGTGCTCACACAATCGAAGTCTCAGCACTCGAGACACAAACAAAATCCGACCTCAAGTTCTACAGACTGGCCCATTGTCAACATGCTAAAATCACATCTCGCACCTCACCCGTGGAAGTCACAAGTTGTCGATGCACAGCTGATACCAAACGCTCACGTGCGCTTTCGAAGACATGAAAAGAGTTTAAATAATTACGCTTTAGGTCGAATTAATGGATTCGCACGACCAGAATTCAAGAAGGTAAGATTTTTCCTAAGGGTTCTGCAGCCTCTCGAAGATAAGTACAGACGTCTCCGTACCGATTCGCAAGACTCTACTAAACCTGCTCATAACTGATGAGACCTATTTATAGAGCTTTGATACCAACTTGTCACGACCCTAAAATACCGAGTCGTGATGACGTCTACCGTGAAATTAGTCAAGCCACACATTTCCTTTGTTAAAAGTTATTTTCAGAAAATCCACTATATTTGCAGCAAGAGTCTCATGTTTAATAAGCATTTAAGAGTTTGATCATCATTAAAGAAACATAAGCCAAAGTAAAACCCAAACCCAGATCTAGTGTCACTGAGTCATGAGCTACTACAACGTAAGAATGTCAAAATACAAACTAGACAACATAGTCTGAAATAATAAAAGTGCGACAGGAAGATATAGAAGGAGAAGACGAGGCTGCGATCGCCAGCTTCTACCTCGACGACTCCGAAAGAAACTATGACAACCGCTCAATAACCACCACCGGGTCTCTATGTAACTGGATCTGCACACGAGGTGCAGGGGCGTAAGTACACCAACTCAGAAGTAACGAACCCAGACTATGGGCTGAGAGGTAGTGACTGACTAAACCTCAACAATTATAACAATCAGCGTACATAAATTAGACATGTTCACAGTTTATCAGATAATGAAACAAAATATGCCGGATATGGCCAGTATCTCATGTATAACTCAGTATACTCTACATGCCAATATGAATATATAACAAGTGTGGAAATGCACAATGTGCTCACAACCCTCACACCGAAGTCCACTCAGTACCGTATATGGCTCTCACGCCCAGGGAAGATCCATCCCGGAATATGCATAAACATTGGTGACCGTGGTCACTCAGTACTGAGGAAAAGGCTAGTCCATCCCCATGAAGAAGATCCATCTCCGGAATACAACACTCGGACAAGATCCATGTCCAGGGACGATCCATCCCTCACATATCATCACTTCGGAAAAGATCATGTTCAGGGAAGATCCACCCCTCACATATCATCAACTTCAAACAAGATCCATGTCCAAGGAAGATCCATCCCTCAATATCAATGCGCTCACTGGGGTTGTAAAGACTCCGGATGGGCCCTATGGCCCAAACGCTATATCAAGCCAACGAAAGCATGATTAAAGTATTGCTGCGGTGTGCAGTCCAACCTCATAACTGTCTCAATAACAGGCTCTCGCCCTCACTCAGTCATTACTTTCCATTTTCGCTCACATGGGCTCACAGATGCATGAATTAGCCCGAAACAATGATAAATATGTAAAATTTAACAATTACCGAGACTGAGGCGTGAAATGATATGTTATGAAATGATTGAGTATATGAAATCAAATAAACACATAAGGAGACAGCAATATACGACCACTCGGGTCTCAACATTTTCGGCGTGAAGCCTTATCATGATTTCCAGCATGTTTGCATGTAACGACCGATGGGGTTTCAACAGTATCAGCGTGAAGCCTTAATATACAAAATTTATCATGATTCCTAACATGTTCACATTATTCACATTGGTAGAAGAACATATATCATCAGGGAATAATCACTAAACGGTGCCATGAGATGAACCAGGGCACAAGTCTCACGGTGCACGCCTGCACGCCCGTCACTTGGCATGTGCGTCACCAGTACTAATCATATAACAAGTAGTTCGGGGTTTCGAACCCTTAGAATTAAGTTTGGAAACGTTACTTACCTCAAACCGGATAAAATCCTAGCCCACAATGCCTTTGCCTCTAGATTCGGCCTCCGATTGATCCAAATCTACCAAAAATCATATTTATATCATTATTATATGCTAAGGAACGAAGCCCATTCAAAAACTATAAAAATTAACCAAAAATCTCAAAATTGGCCCAACCCGACCCCCGGGTCCATGTCTCGGAATCCGATGCAAATTATATCACAAAAATTCTCATCCTCCCACGAGTCTGTACATACCAAGAACATCAAAATCGGACCTCAAATGACCCCTCAATTACCCATTTTAAAGTCTCTAATTACAAGCCCTAATTACCCAATTTTGGTACTAATTTTCCCACATATTTCACCATTAATCAGTCCATTAATCACATATAAACGAGTTTTAAGTCCAAAAGTCTTACCTCCAAGAAGAACCCTCGAATTTCCTCTTCGAAACCCTTCAAAAAGCTTCAAACCCGTATAAAAATGGTGGAGGAATGACCAAAATCTGCTAAGGGTTCTTTTTACACTTTCTGCCCAGCGATGACCGCACCTGTGGCTCAATTCTTGCACCTGCAGACCCACACCTGCGTTCCCAGGTGCGTACCTGCGAGAATTCATTAAAAGGCCAAAACTCGCACATGCGACCATCCTACCGCAGGTGCGACTCCGCAGGTGCGGCCAACCGTCCGCATCTGCGGTCCTCCTCTCCCTTAGCCATTTCCGCATCTGCGTAAGACCACTCGCACCTGCGACTCCCCTTATGCAGGTGCGGCCACACCAGTAACTCAGCACCAGCAACAGATTTTGCTGTATTTTCCAAGTCTAGACCTCCCGATGACCGTCCGAAATCACCTCGAGCCCCTCGGGGCCCCAACCAAAGGTACCAATAAGTCATAAATGATCACCCGGACTTAGTCAAAACCTCGGAACACCCAAAATAACATCGAAACATCAACTCAACCCCTGATTCAGTCTAAGGATCTACAAACTTCCGAAAATCACCAATGATGCCGAAACTAACCAAACCTTGTCTGAAAGACCTAAAAATTTGCACACGCATCCAAAAGGGCACTATGAACCTGTTCGAACTTCCGAAAATTCATTTCGACCCCGATAGGTAATTTTCCACTGCCGACCGGAAATTGCCAAAAACTCAATTTCGCCAATTTAAGCCTAATTCTACTTCGGACCTCAAAACCACATTCCAAACACACTCCTAAGTCCCAAATCATCTAACGAAGCTATACGATCCATAAAATATACATTCCGAGGTCGTTTACCTATAAGTCAACTCCGGGTTGACTTTTCCAACTATAAAGCCAATTTAAGAGACTAAGTGTCTCATTCCTCACCACGACTACTCCGAGCCCGAACTAATTGACCCAACGCACCATAAAAGAGCTGAACACACATGATAAAGCATGAGTAGGGTAAATGGGGATAATCTTACGGAATGACCGGTCGGGTCGTTACAGTAAATCAGGCACATGAGCCCCCTGCCAGAGCCGGTAGAGGCTAGGGACAGGGCCGGGGTAGAGGATGACCACGCAGTGCAGCAGAGCACTTGCGCGAGCTACAACAGAGGATCCCCTAGAATCTCTAGCTGAAGGCCAGGCACCGGAGGTTCGTATAATGCAAAAGAGCATCCCCACGAATGTAGTTGTGCTAGGATTATGTTATTTTGATTTCATGTATTTTTCTAAGTATCCAGACTTGGATACCCCTACACATTTACGTTTGGGACTACGGGACAGTATCCCGGGAGATTCCCTGCTGATTGTTGTGTTTTGAGCTGTTAAGTTTCCATGATTCTTTCCTTGTTACTTTCAATCCTTATTACTGCGATATTGCGTTTACTTTAATATATATATATTCCGGTAGTGCCTTGAGCTGACCTCGTCACTACTCGACCAAGGTTAGGCTTGGCACTTACTGGGTACCATTGTGGTGTAATCACATCCTTCCTGCACATATTTTTCGTGTATAGATCCAGGTACATCTCATCTGCATCATCATTAGTGCATCCGCAACAGCTTACCAGAGACTTCAAGGTACATCTGCACGCGCCCGCAGATCCTCAGAGTCCCCCTCTATCGCTTATACTGTTTTTTTCTCTCCATTATCTCTTTAGACACTATGTATAGCAGACATTTAGACAGTTTCTCTTCGAGCTTATGACTCGTGATTCCAGGTTTTGGAAAATATTGTGTATATTCGAGTATTGGTTTTAATTGTATATGCCGAGCGACATTCTACCATTATATAACATCTATTAAAGTTTATCTGTTCAATTATTGCTTTATTTTCGTTATTTCAGTGTTAATAGGCTTACCTAGTCGTAGCGGCTAGGTGCCGTCACGACGTGTTACGGAGGGGGAAAATGGGTCGTGACATATAAGTGTTGTAATTGAAATTTTTTTAGGGTGGAATTGAAGAGTCCACATGTAGACAGTTAACTCAAGCAACTCAAGTAATCCAAGGAAGTCAAGCAACTCAAGAATCTGCAGCAACTAATACAAGCAGTGGTAGAGGAAGGGGAAACATTAGTAGATTTGGCAGGGATGCATTTTCAAATACACCTCCAGAAACTAATACAAGCACAAGCAGTGGGAGAGGAAAGGGAAACAACACTAGATTTGGCAGGGGTACATTTCCAAATTCACCTCCAGCAACAACTCCTAGAAAACTTATTGTTGAGGTTAAAAGAACAAGGGGAAGAGGTGTTGAATCCGCACCACCATCTGATGGACAGAAAAGGCCAAGATTGTTGGTTTTGGATGTTACACCAACCCTACAACTGTAATGATTGTCATTAATATAAGGACTTCTTATTTATAACTTCAACATATTATTACTACCATTTTTTATGACTAGTCTATATGCTTTTATGTCAATTTCAGCCTGGTACTTCAGGTGAGAGAGTTGTATCATATGAGACTAAGGTTGTGAAGGATATCAGTGCAGTCAATATTGATCTTAGTTTTAAACCTCATGGGCTTAAGTTTAAAGGAAGAAATACTATAGTTACTTCCCGGCTACAACAACTAAGTACAATCAGGAGAAACCAAATTGGATCTTCATCAACTACCTCTTCAGTTGCAAGTCCAACCCCTCTAGCGTCATAATGCAAAAGAGCATCCCCACGAATGTAGTTGTGTTAGGATTATGTTATTTTGATTTCATGTATTTTTCTAAGTATCCAAACATATCGAATCACAAGGATAACGAGGGTATCACCCTCAACTCTAAGTCACATGCCGAATATATATCATACCAATCGAAATCTCCCACTAACTCATCTCGGCTAATAAAAATCATAACGCTCATTTAACTCACATCTCGATGGAGTATCAAATCACAGCTCGTAAACAAAATACTTAATAAAAATTCTCATAAAGCTACCATGATGAACAACAAGCACTCCCTTCTAGCCTCACCACTCTCAATGATGAGTAAAAAAATGATAGACTCGTGCTACCACTTTTAGAATCTCCCAACATGAGCAGTCATGAAAAATAGAGTGCAAAGTATGAAACTCACTCCTAAGCGAACAACAATTAAGGAAACTCGTCATGACCATTAGAACTATAATGAAATACAAATGGTCCCCCTCTGTAACACATCAAAACATACCTGGATGATAATAACGGCCTCCAGTTTACTATATGAAATACATCAATGGCTCGGGCCTCCCCCTATTGGGCGTCCTCTACTCACCCGAATACCCTGTTGTGACGCACCCGCCTGAATCCTAGGACAGTCTCTCCCCCTGGCTGATATCTCCAAACTCAAACAACCTCTCTACTGACATGGCTGTGGGAACTGAGCAACACGAGTACCCTGAGACCCATGAGCACCTGAAAACCCATGCGAAGTCGGTATTGCAAATCGAACTGGCTGACCCACAAAACCTCTACCGTGTGGTACCCTACTTCCATAATAAGGACTAGTAGATTTCTCTGGTCTACGAGGCCTCCTCGCCTCC
>ML245015.1:13971-47839 GCA_005239495.1 Nicotiana undulata
CCAAACGGACTTACAAAATAAACTCTTTTGTAATCCTAGGACTAACTCTAATCCTCTTTGTATCAACTAGCCTCTAGCTAGTTTCTACAGATTTCAAGCTAACTCTAACTTGAACAATGTGTACCTATTACAATTTGCTTCTAAGAAAGCTGATAAGATACAATATTATATTGCCTACTACTATCAACTAGACTCAATACTTCAACAATGAAATTGTTTCTTCTAGTTGAACTGTAGCCTTCGCACAATACTTCTGCTTGGAAAATCACCTGAGAACTTTTGCTTTTCAGAACTTGATTCACTTTGTCTTGGGCGTCACCTCTTTCAGCAGTAATACATTGAGTATTTATAGAGTCAGTTGTTGAGTACATGGTTCAGTTCTGATCCAACTCTACCTGGGTATACGAGTTCGACTATGACTCAACTTCCTTCTCTATTTCTGTCCTTGCTGAAATCAACTTCAATCTTCTTTATCAGTTTGCAAACTTTTCGTATTAGTAGACATACTTTTAGCTCTTTGATTCTCAGCAATCACTGGTATCTCCTATGCATGAATAATTCTTGTACCAACTGTTTCGTTCAGATGTGTGTGCTCTGATGGACCTAGTTCAACTTGTCAATCTTCAAAACCCATTCACTGACATAGGCCAACACCTGTGTTCGCGATCCAGTGCCTAGCCATACCTACGCGAACGCACCCCTCAATCCGCGAAAGTGTAGAAAAAAAATCTCTGGAACCAAAATAAGCCTACGCGTTCGCGACTAACCACACGCGAAAGCATAAGAGGAAACCAGCACCAGCAAAACTCAGATATGCCCCAAGTCCAAATCTAACCCGTTGAGCATCCGAAATACACTTGAGGCACCCGGGACCTCAACCAAACCTACCAACCAACCCTAATACCTCATTCGAACTTGGCCGAGCCTTAAAAACACATCTCATAACATCAAAATTGTCAATTATGCATGGATTCAAGCCTAAGAACTTATGAAATTTCAAAAATTCACATTCGATGCCGAATCACGTTAAAACTCATCCGAATGACCTAACATTTTACACACAGGTCATAAATGACACTATGGAGCTGCTGTCACTTCGGAATTCAATTCCGAGCCCGATATCAAAATTTCACCTATCGGCCGAAATTGCCAAAATTCTAACTTTTGTCAATTCAAGCCTAAATATACAACAGACCTCGAAAACACATTCCGAACACGCTCCTATCCCCGAAGTAACCCAACGGAGCTAACGGAGTCGACATAATTCTATTCCGGGTCCGTCTTCACACAGTTCTAACTACGACCCAATTTCTAAAGCTAAATTCCACATTTATGGACTATGTGTCCAAAATCCCTCTGAATTTCACCACTCAACATTCCGACCAGTTCCAAAAGCATAAATAGACATTAGAGAAGCAGTTATTAGGGGATCAGGGTGCTAACTCTCAAAATGACCGACCCGGTCGTTACATTCTCCCCTCCTTAAGAAAATCGTTCGTCCTCGAACGAGTATAGAGACATACCTGAAGCTGTGAAAAGATGAGGGTACTGACTCCGCATATCCTACTCGGTCTCCCAAGTTTCCTCCTCGATCAGATGACCCCTCTACTAAACCTTGACTGAGACAATGTTCTTCGACCTGAGCTTCCTGACATGTCTATCCAATATAGTTATAGGCTCCTCAACATATGATAGATTCTTGTCCAACTGGACTGAGCTGAAATCCAAAATATGGTCGGGTCACCGTGATACTTCCAGAGCATAGAGACGTGGAATACCGGATGAACTCCTGCTAGGTTGGGAGGAAGGGCTAACTCATAAGCAACCTCCCCAACCCGTTGTAATACCTCAAAAGCTCCAATAAACCTCGGACTCAGCTTACACTTCTTCCCAAACCTCATGACGCCATTCATAGGCGATACCCGAAGCAAAACTCGATCACCAGCCATAAATGCCAAGTCACAAATCTTCCGGACAGCATAACTCTTGTGCCCAGACTGAGCTGTGCGAAGTCTCTCCTAGATCACCTTCACCTTGTCTAGGGCATCCTGAACCAAATCTGTACCCAGCAATCTGGCCTTGCCCGGCTCAAACCATCCCACTGGAGACCTACACCGCCTACCATACAAAGCCTCATACAGCGCCATCTGAATGCTGGACTGGTAGCTGTTTTTATAAGCAAACTCTTCAAGTGGAAAGTATCGATCCCATGACCCTCCAAAATCCATCACACACGCACAGAGCATATCCTCGAGAATCTAAATTGTGCACTCGGACTGCCTGTCCGTCTGAGGGTGAAAGGACGTACTCAACTCCACCCTGGTGCCTAACTCATGCTAAACGGCTCTCCAGAACCATGAAGTGAACTGGAATACCTCTGTCTGAAATGATATATATTGGAATACCGTGGAGGCGAACAATCTCCCTTATATAAATCTCAGCACACCTCTCGGATGAATATGTAGTCAACACTAGAATGAAATGGGTTGATTTGGTCAGCCGGTCCACAATCATCCAAATAGAATCATGCTTCCTCAAAGTCCAAGGAAGTCCAACCACAAAGTCCATGGTGATCCGCTCCCACTTCCACTCTGGAAGCTCAATCTGCTGAAGTAACCCTCCCGGTCTCTAATGCTCACATTTGACTTGCTGACAGTTGAGACACTTGGCTACAAACTCCACTATGTCCTTCTTCATCCTTCTCCACCTATAGTGCTGTCTCAGATACTGGTACATCTTAGCGGTACCCGGGTCGATGGAATACCGCGAACTATGGGCCTCCTCAAAAATCAACTCTCGAAGCCCATTTACATTGGGCACACAGACACGACCCTGCATCCTCATCACGCCATCATCACCTATGGTAACATCCCTAGCATCACCCCACCGAACTCTATCCTGAAGAGCCAGAAGGTCGGGATCATCATACTGGCGCTCACGAATGCGATCATAGAGAGAAGATCGAGCAACGACACAAGAAAATACCCGACAAGGCTCAGAAAGATTCAATCTCACGAGCTGACTGGCTAAGGACTGATCATCTAAGGCCAGGGGTCCTCTCAGCTGCATGAAGATATGCCAAACTCCCCAAACTCTCCGCCCGGTGACTCAAGGCGTCGGCCACCACATTGGCCTTCCCCAGGTGATATATAATAGTGATATCATAATTCTTGAGTAACTCCAACCACCTACGCTGGCGCAAATTGAGATCCTTCTACCTGAATATGTGTTGCAAACTCCGGTGATCCGTGAATATCTCACAAGGAACACCATATAAATAATGACGCCATATATTCAAGGCGTGAACAATCGCTGCCAACTCGAGATCATGAAATTTAATAGTTTTTCTCATGAACCTTCAACTGTCTGGATGCGTAGGCAATCACCCTACCGTCCTGCATCAACACCACTCCCAGGCCAATCCTCGAAGCATCACAATAGACTGTATAGGACCCTGAACCTGTAGGCAATACCAACACGGAAGTTGTAGTCAGGGATGTCTTGAGCTTCTGAAAGCTCTCCTCGCACTCATCAGTCCATATGAAAGGGGCACCCTTCAGGGTCAGTCTGGTCATACGCGCTACAATGGATGAAAATCCCTCCACGAAACGGCGATAATACCCAACCAAACCGAGGAAACTGCGGATCTCAGTAGCTGAAGACGGTCTAGGCCAACTCTGTACCGCCTCCACCTTCTTCGGATCTACCTTGATCCCATCAGAAGACACTACATGGCCTAGGAATGCCACAGAATCAAGCCCAAATTCACACTTAGAAAATTTGGCATACAATTTCTTCTCTCTCAAAGTCTGAAGCACGGTCCTCAAATGCTGCTCATGGTCCTCTTGGAACCAAGAATATACCAAAATGTCATCAATAAACACGATGACGAAAGTATCAAGATAAGGCCGAAATACGATGTGCATCAGGTGCATAAAGGCTGCTGGGGCATTGGTTAGCCCGAATGACATAACAAGGAACTCATAGTGGCCATATATGGTCCTGAAGGTAGTCTTCGGGATATCCGACTCCCGAATCCTCAACTAATGATATCCCCAACGCAGATCAATCTTGGAGAACACCCTAGCACCCTGTAACTGGTCAAATAGATTATCAATACGAGGCAATGGGTACCTGTTCTTCACTGTTACCTTATTCAGCTGCCGGTAGTCAATACACATACGCATCGAACCATCTTTTTTCCTCACAAATAATACTGGAGCACCCCACAGTGATACACTGGGCCTGATGAAACCTTTATCTAGCAACTCCTACAACTGCTCCTTCAACTCCTTCAACTCAGGAGGAGCCATGCGATAGGGAGGAATGGTAATGGGCTGAGTGCCCGGCAACAAATCAATGCCGAAATCAATATCTCTGTCGAGAGGCATACCCGGAAGATCAGCAGGAAATACATCAGGATAGTCCCACACAAACGGAACTGACTCAACTGTAGGGGTCTCAGCACTAACATCTCTCACATAAGCAAAATACGCATCACACCCCTTCTCAACCATCCGTTGAGCATTAAGAAATGAAATGACTCTGCGGGGAGTATACTCTAAGGAACCTCTCCACTCTAACCTCGGTAACCGTGACATAGGCAGCGTCACAGTCTTGGTGTGACAATCAAGAATAGCATCGTAAGGAGACAACCAGTCCATGCCCAATATAACATCGAAATCTACCATACTGAGTAATAGTAGGTCAGCCCTGGTCTCAAAACCACTGATAACAATCAAGCACGACCGATATACGCGGTCCACAATAATAGAATCTCCCACGAGAGTAGAAACATATATCGGGGAACTCAAAGAATCCCGAGGTATCCCTAGATGTGAAGAAAAATAAGAATATACATATGAGTACGTAAAACCTGGATCAAATAACACGGATGCATCCCTATGACAAATAAGGACAATACATGTGATGACCGAATCTGAAGCAACGACCTCGGAACAGGATGGAAGGGCATAATATCTTGCCTGGCCTCCCCCTCTAGGGCGACCTCGACCTCCCCGACCTCCACCTCAAGCTTTCTGAGAAGGTGGGGTAGCAGCTGGGGCTGGGAGAATAGCTGGAGGACCCGGTGGAGCACGTGGGGCCTGATAAGACTGAGATGGTGCACCCCTCCTAGCTCTAGGGAAATCTCTGATCACATGGAGAGGGTCACCACACCCAAAACAACCCCTCGGAGGACGTGGCGGCTGGTGCTGACTCTGAACGGGCCTGCTGGACTGGCCGGTGATATCACCTCGAGCAGGAGGCACATGAGATACTAGTGGTGCATAATAAGGCTCCTGAGGTCTAGGAGGAGATGGAATACCACTGGATGCTGGAAGAGCTGAATGAATAGGGCAACTCATAAAACCCCTACCATAGCGTGCCGCTGGTGCACGAACTCCTGAAAAATGACCAGTCTCTCGAGACCTCTTGGCCTCTCTCTCCTCCCTGTCCCGGGCTAACATACTCTCAATCCTCCGGGCAATACTCACGGCCTGCTCATAAGTGATATCTGTCTCCAACTCTATAATCATAGTGGTTCGAATACTGGGGTGGAGTCCCTCAATGAAACGTCGAACCCTCTCTCTGACAGTGAAAACAAAGGCTGGTGCCTGACGAGCCAAATCGTTGAAACAAACTGCATACTCTGACACAGTCATGGTACCCTGGCGTAGCTGCTCAAACTCTGCCCGCCAAGCATCCCTGAGGCTCTGAGGGACGAACTCAAGCAGAAACATCTTTGAGAACTGATCCCAAGTAAGTGAGGCTGCCTCCTTCGGACTACTCAGCTCAAAGGCACGCCACAACCGCTCCCCTCAACTGGAAGGTAGTAAATGAAATTCTGCTCGTCTCCACAATACCCATAATGCAGAGAATGCGATGACACTCCTCAAGAAAACCTAGAGCGTAGCACAAAAATCTCTGGAACCAAAATAAGCCTACGCGTTCGCAACTAACCACACACGAACGCATAAGAGGAAACCAGCACCAACAAAAATCTGATATGCCCTAAGTCTAAATCTAACTCGTTGAGCATCCGAAATACACCCGAGGCCCCACAGGACCTCAACCAAACGTACCAACCAACCCTAATACCTCATTCGAACTTGGTCGAGCCTTAAAAACACATCTCATAACATCAAAATTGTCAATTATGCATGGATTCAAGCCTAAGAACTTATGAAAATTTTAAAATTCACATTCGATGTCGAATCACGTCAAAACTCATCCGAATGACCTCAAATTTTACACACATGTCATAAATGACACTACGGACCTACTATCACTTTCGGAATTCCATTCTGAGCCCGATATCAAAATTTTACCTATCGGCCAAAGTTGCCGAAATTCTAACTTTCACCAATTCAAGCCTAAATCTACAACATACCTCGAAAACACATTCCGAACACGCTTCTAACCCCGAAATCACAAAACGGATCTAACGGAGTCAACGAAATTCTATTACGGGTCCGTCTTCACACAGTTCTAACTACATCTCGATTTCTAAAGCTAAATTCCACATTTATGGACTATGTGTCCAAAATCCCTCTGAATTTTACCACTCAACGTTTCAACCAGTTCCAAAAGCATAAATAGAGATGGGAGAAGAAGTTATCAGGGGATCGGGGCGCTAACTTTCAAAACGACCGACCGGTTCGTTACACATAATCGGTTTGTAGACAATTTAGAATATAAACATGCTTTCAGGTATTTAATAGTTTGAGCTCAAAAAGGATAAAATATGCCAAGTATGACTAAGATGAGGTTTGTTACATCTCGATATCTATATGTCAAATATGCATGCCAACTGTAATGCAACACAATGATAAAGTCATATACTCATACTCTCAGAGTATTCATCCTCACTCAACACGCTCAATAACTCAGCACTCCAATCACTCGTCACTCTCAATCACTTGGCACTCGCACTCGACATTTGCACTCAGTAGGTACCTGCGCTCAATGCTGGTATGTCAGACTCCAGAGGGGTGGATCCTACCCAAGTGCTAATATAAGCCAATCATGGCATGAATTAATAAAGCATGATGAGGCATGCAACCCTATCCCATAAATATCACCCATAATCAGGCCCTCGGCCTCACTAAGTCATCAATCTCTCCAGTTCCTCGGGCTCACAAATCTCAAGATATTCAACCCAGACAATGATAATATAATGTAACAATAAATTGGAACAGAGACTAAAATATGATATACAAATGATATATGTAAGTGATTGCATAATTGCAATTTAAGCAAATAATTAAACGATAGAAGTGACCTCTGTGGGTCCCAAAAGAACTAGAATATAGTCTAAGCATGATTTGTAACATGGATTGTAGCTCAATTACTCTAACAAGTAGGAGTCTCATGAATAGCAACAAAGAATTATAATTACATAGTACCACAATATCAATCAAGTAACAGTTATCACCGTTCACGCTCACACGCCCGTCACCTAGCATATGCGCCACCTCAACACCTACCACATAACACGTATTTCAGGGATTCATACCCTTATAACCAAGTTTAGAAGTGTTACTTACCTCAAACCGTACAAATACATACTCCAACAAGACCTTGCCTTGCTAATCGACCTCCAAACGACTCGAATCTAGCCACACATAACTTAATACAATCAACACAAGCTATAGAAATCAGTTCCATATGATAAAGCTAGGTTCTTTAACAAAAGTCAAAAAGTCTACTCAAATGTCAACCCAGGCCCACATCTCGGAATCCAACAAAATTTACATCTGAACGCCCATTCAATAAAGAGTCCAACCATACCAAAATCACCCAATTCCCACCATAAATCGGGACTCATATTCCCAAATCTTACTCTCCAATACCTGGTCCAAAATTTCCCAAATTTTATGTTAAAAACACATAATTTAGGTGGGAAATTCAATGGGTATTCAATATTAATGATTAAAAATAATCAAAAGTGACTTACCTCTTGAAATCTAGTAAAACCCCTCTCAAACATCGTCACTACCCAAGCTTGCAAAGTCCAAAAATGATAAAAACCTCAAAACCCTCGATTTTATGAAGTCAGCCAGGCATCTCGCACCTACGAGCCAAAAATCCGCTTATGCAGAACTGCATCCGTGGTGAAATCTCTGCACCTACGGAACTCACTTAAGTCCCTTCAATCCGCATTTGCGCCTCCAAGACCGCATCTCTGGAAGCACTTCTACGCCCGAACTTCCGCTTCTGCGCAAGTACCTGACCACCCCAGCCTCACCAATTTCCTCTTCTGCGACCTCCTTTCAGCTGGAGCGACTCCGCTTCTGTGGACCGCCTCTCGCACCTACGACCCAGCCGCCCCCAACTCTCCTTCACATCTGCGCATCGCCAACCGCACCTGTTGCCACTCCTTCAGCAGGTGCGTTGGCACAAGATATCAGCAGCTTCATCAAATCTTTTAAGTCGAATTTCACTCTGTTAACCATCTGAAACCCACTCGAGGCCCCCCTGGACCTCAACCAAACATAACAACAACTCCTGAAACTTCATACGAACTCGCTTGAAGCCTCAAATCACATCAAACAATACTAAAAGCACGAATCGCATATCGATTCAAGCCTAATGAACTTATGAACTTCTAACTTATAAAACAAATGCTAAAACATACCAAACCAACTCCGATTGTACTCAAATTTTTCACACAAGTCATACATGACACAATGAGCTTATTCAAACTTCCGGAACAAAAAAATCGAGCCTCGTAACCAGAAAGTCAACTCTCAATCAAACTTTCTCAAATTTTAAAACTTCCATTTTTCCATCTTTTGTCAATTCAAGACAAAATCATGTATGGAACTCCAAATCAATATTCGAACACACTCCTAAGTGCAGAATTACCATATGCAGCTATCGGAACCATCAAAACTTCATTATGGAGCCATTTACACATAAGTAAATATCCGGTCAACGCTTCCAACTTAGGCTCCCAACCTTGGGACTAAGTGTTCCAGTTCATTCCAAAATATCACAGAAATCAAACCAACCACCCCGGCAAGTCATATAACAACGAATGAACACAATAAGCAATAAATGGGGGATCGAGGCTATAATACTCAAAACGACCGGCCTGATCGTTATACCTAATTTATTTAGAGCCAAGGATATGTAGGCAACATCGGAAGAAAGGTTTAGTCAAACATTTTCAAAATGCTTCCCATGAAGTATCAAGTGGAAAACATTGCTCATGACTGCTCACTTTGTCTTTGGCAAAAAATGCTTCATCTTCTCGAGCAAAGTGGGGCAATTATGAGCACGTAAGTTTTGCCCCACATTGAAAATTACTCCTAAAAAGTATTCAATATTTAAATTGTTTTGTAGAATTTTAGAAATTTTATTTGTGTATTTGATTGCATTTTTATTGCGTTAATAGATCATTTGCATTATTAGGTATATTTAAAACTATTAAAAATATTTTATCATTCATTTTTTGTATTTTTAGATTATAATCGCATTATTGGAATTTAATTGCATGTAGTTGCATTATTAAAACATAAAATCACAAATAAATACACTAGCCATTTTCCTTGCATTTTTAGTTTACGTAAATCAATTAAAGTTATGTGGATTAATGAGTTCTGGT
Organism: Nicotiana undulata; assembly: GCA_005239495.1. Taxonomy (NCBI): domain Eukaryota; kingdom Viridiplantae; phylum Streptophyta; class Magnoliopsida; order Solanales; family Solanaceae; genus Nicotiana; species Nicotiana undulata. The sequence continues at coordinate 23,582 of ML245015.1, forward strand.
TAGATAAAGATAACTAGGATAATTTTGCAATTGAGATATAAATTAGGACACTTAATCAAGTGGCTATTGGTGTAAACAAGAGAAGGAAACGAAGAGGGATTTTTGTTGGTTATTTCAGACTGGGCCAATGCAATTGCGAAGGCCCAGTTGCATTCCACACTCTCGGGACTTTTGTATCTATATTCGCTTTTTGGGTTACGTTTTAATTTATACCCGTTTTACAAAAAATATTGCAAGCGACTCACATTTCGCGTAAACTTCAGGCATACGGGCATGAAGTAGCAAAGACAATCACACAAATTCAGCATTCTAGTAACGGGCCTGAAGTTGTTTGTAATTGCTAAGCATTCTACTAGCTGAAGTTATGTTCTATATTTGCTATACTTAAGCATGTTTTAGCTGAAGTTTTGTCCTGGATTCAATAGTTTTGTCGTAAAACTTATTCAAAAACTTCAGCAGAAAATGCTATAGTTATTTAGTTCATTTGAAAAAACATCATCACTAAATAAGCTGAAGGTTTGTCCTTGATTAATTAGTTTTGTCATAAAGTTTTTTCAAACCCTTCAGCAGAAATGTTGAAGTTATTTAGTTCATTTATGAAAATTCAGCACAAAATAAGCTGAAGTTTTATCCTGGATTCATTAGTTTTGTCATAAAGTTTTTTCAAAAAGTTCAGCAGAAGATGCTGAAGTTATTTAGTTCATTTGTAAAATTTCAGCACTAAATAAGCTAAAGTTTAGTTTTGCAATAAAGCTTTTTCAAAAACATCAGCAGAAGATACTGAAGTTATTTAGTTCATTTGTAAAAAATTCAGCACTAAATAAGCTGAAGTTTTGTACAGGTAGTAGAAAGAAGGAGGAGTCTCAAGTTGTAAAAATTAGGGTATCTATTAAATAATTTTAAAAATATGAGTATAAGTTAAATGGGGGCGACCAAATAGGACGCCCCGTGCAATTTTTACCACACTCTCCTCCAATCAATTATACCCGGTCCAAACACCGTTAAATTTTTAGAGCGCCAAACAGCGTCGATTAAATCCAAGCGACACCATTTTACGTTAAAGCACGTCAAACAAATCGTTGCTCGATCATTCCGGCTAGTTCACGGTCAGAATCTGGTCAACCGGTTGTTGACCGGCCAATTCGTCCTGGAAATTCTCTATGCCGCCTCATCACCGTTTGTTTAGGTAATCCCTTTTCATCTTCTCTTTCATGTTTCTTTTTTTTTCCTTCCTGTTTCATTAATTAGTTCATTGTCGTTTATCCTTAGACGTTTTATTTTCTCTAATCTAAATGACATGTTTGAAAATCAATTGATTCTGATTTACTTAATTATTGGGCAGTTTAGGTTAATTGATTGAAATAGTTTTGCCTTGAATGCTATTTGTTTTAGTATATTTTTGTCTTGTTCTGTTATGGCCATGTTGTCAATTTGAGGGGAGTTTGGGCCTAAGTCCAATAGAGGAGGGATATGGGCATGAGTTTGTTGGGTAAAAAATTGCGCCCCTATTTGGTCGCCCTTATTTAACATGTATCCATATTTTTAAAATTAGTTAACTTATACCCTAAGTTTTATAATTTCAGGCGCTTTTTCTTCCGGCTACTGTGCAAAACTTCAGCTTATTTAGTGCTGAAATTTTTACAAATGAACTAAATAACTTCGACAGCTTCTACTGAAGTTTTTGAAAAGCTTTATGACAAAACTAATGAATCCAGGACAAAACTTTAACTTATTTAGTGCTGAAATTTTTACAAATGAACTAAATAAATTCAGCATCTTCTGCTGAAATTTTTGAAATTTTTTTATGACAAAACTAAATTTCAACTTATTTAGTGCTGATGTTTTTAGAAAAGAACTAAATAACTACAGCATCTTCTGCTGAAGTTTTTGAAAAAACTTTATGACAAAACTAATGAATCCAGGACAAAACTTTAACTTATTTAGTGCTGAAATTTTTACAAATGAACTAAATAACTTCGACAGCTTCTACTGAAGTTTTTGAAAAGCTTTATGACAAAACTAATGATTCTAGGACAAAACTTTAGCTTATTTAGTGCTAAAGTTTTTACAAATGAACTAAATAACTTCAACATCTTCTGCTGAAGTTTTTGAAAAGCTTTATGACAAAACTAATGATTCTGGGACAAAACTTTAGCTTCTTTAGTGCTAAAGTTTTTACAAATGAACTAAATAACTTCAACATCTTCTGCTGAAGTTTTTGAAAAAGTTTTACGACAAAAGTATTGAACCCAGGACAAAACTTCAGCAAAAACATACTTAAGTACAACAAATAGAGAACAAAACTTCAGGTAGTAGAATGCTTAAGTTAAGCAATTACAAACAACTTCATGCCCGTCTCCTAGAATACTGGAATTTGTGTGATTGCCTTTGCTACTTCAGACCCGTATGTCTGAAGTTTATGCGAAAAGTGGGTACACTTGCAATATTTTTGGCAAAGCAAATATAAGTTAAAACGTGACCCAAAAAACGGGTATAGGTGCAAATGCCCCGTTTCTTGGTTAGAAAGCCCAAACTATTATTAGTTAGCAGTTTGTAATTAACAAAAAGTATATGGGTGCTAAAAAAAAATTCTTAGGTAGTTACTTGAAAAAATAGAAGGGGTCGGGGGTGAGGGAGTAAAAAGAAAGAAAATAACTGAAAATAATTTCTGAATTTCTGTTATAAAACAGTACACCCATTCATTCACATCGAGGACATTGATTCTCAATCCATCCTCACTCACGCACACTCACAAAAAGCTCTCTGAAATTCAAAAATAGCTTTCAAAAAAATTCAATTCTCATATCTGAAATTTCCAGCTTTAACATTTGAAAGAAAAACACAAATACATATATAATTTAGGTGAATTTTGCATTCGAAAAGAGTTATAAAAGGTGTATCTCTTTCTGCTGAATCGAGGAACTCTCTCCATTATTTTTTCTGGGATTGAAAGTGAAGTTGTTTTGCTGAATTTGCTTGTTTAGTAGTTGTGGTTTGTCAGACCTTTATTTGGTCACTATCTCTTCTCCTTAAGCTGTTTTTGACGTAATTCATCTACTGCTCTTCATAGATTTATGAATGTATTGCATTTCATGATGAAATAATGTGTGACAATGAAACTGGATTGTCCTTATTAGATCGCTGTTATTAGTACATAATTGATTTGTTTTGTTAAAATCAGGTTTAAATGTTTGGATTTCTGTTTGGTCTTTGCAAGTTCATGTAGCTTGACTAAAACTCGTTTGAACTCATATGATTGTTTGTGCTAAAATTCATGCCACGCAGATTTATGCTGCAGTTCATTTTACGACAGCATGACATTGAAGTTAGAACTTAGAGTTAGTGATTTACAATATCTTATTTGTATGAACACTGTATTTCTTAATTCCATTTGTTATGACACAATTTGTAATCATGTAGTCTTATTCTGAATTTTCTTCTCGTTGAGCGTATCATGCTATAAAATTAGGTGAGCAAGTATGCTTCTCTTTCATTTCATTTTAAGAATAATTGAAATAGGTAATCCGTAGCAATTGACTTGTGTGGTGCTTTTCAGAGTCCATTACTCAAACGATCACTCAACTATTCCAAATTATCTTCTAAAGTCACTTTACTTTCGTTTGTAACAACAAAGTCACTGAATTATGCTTATTGCAATCAGAAGGTCACTCAACTAGATTTTCCAAATTTTGGATTGCCAAATACCTATTTTACCCTCTAAATTATAAATATTTATCTTTTTTTTTTAACTTTTTAATATTATTATTTTTCCTTTTTAATTTATATTATGGAATTACCTAAAGAATCAATAAATATTATTTATAAACTAAAAGAATAAAAAATATTTAAGCATCTGTAAAGCTGGAATAACAAAATAATGAGCATAGTAATAAAATTAATTAGAATAATTTGTTCGTAATAATTTTAATATTAACAACAAAAAATTCAAAAATTTATTTACACAATTCGGAATAAAAAAAATAAAGGTTGTAAAACATATATTCCTTGCACGTAATATAAAAAAAATTATTTAAATAAGGGTATTTTTATTATATACATTATGTATTCTTGAAAATTATGCTCAATTATATTATATGTATTCCATGCACGACTTAACATAACATATTTTACCCTAGAAAGATAGTCCCCCTACTTAACATAGCATAATTTTCATGAATATATAATGTATATTATAAAATACTTTTATTTAAATAATTATTTTTTACAACATGGAATATATATTTTACAACCTTTATTTTTTTTATTCTGAATTGTGTAAATAAATTTTTGAATTTTTTGTTGTTAATATTAAAATTATTATTACAAACAAATTATTGTAATTAATTTTTTTACTATGCTCATTATTTTGTTATTCCATCATTACGGATGCTTAAATATTTTTTTATTTTTTTAGGTTATAAATAATATTTATTGATTCTTTAGGTAAGTCCATAATATAAATTAAAAAGGAAAAATAATAATATTAAAAAGTTAAAAAAATAAAAAAAAAGATAAATGTTATAATTTTGAGGGTAAAATAGATATTTGACAATCCAAAATTTAAAAAATATAGTTGAGTGACCTTCTGAGTGCAATAGACATAGTTGAGTAACTTTGTTGTTACAAACGAAAGTAAAGTGACTTTATGAGATAATTTGGGATAGTTGAGTGACCATTTAAGTAATGAACTCCGCTTTTCAACTAAAGTTTAATGAGTTGATTATGTAAATTCGGGAACTCTTGCGTCGATGTTAACAACTTTGCATAACTACTTCTGACTTAAAATTGAAAGGGAGAATTTCACATTAGAACAACTGGGCTCCCTACTTTTCAATTTTATAGCTCATATTTCAGTTTACAACCAACTAGCCCAAAAATAATAGGCTAAGATTCAACATTCAACTCCAATAGGTTCTCAAAATTACTATTTTATTTTAAAAAAAGATTCTCAAGCTTTTAAGTTAATTTTCGAATCAGTAACTATGACACAAATATTAGTTCAACAAACCAAATCCATTTGGGTGGTGAAAATTCGATTTTTAGCAAGGTTACATATGTGAGTTTAAATTCTGAATTTGATTTTGTGAGAAATTTGGAGTGGGTGTTATTTAGACTTGTTAGAAATAGTGAAGTCATTTAATGGAGATTTGGACTGGTTTTGAACAAGAATTGCAACTGAAAATCGTGGAAGAAGTTCGTCTACAGACGCTTGTATAAATGTGTATAAAAGTGTATAATAGTGTATAAGATGTGTTTATACACTCATATACACTATTATACAAGATTATACATACTTATACAAAAAACTGACTTCGTCTTCTTCCTTGCGTCTTCTCTGAAATTTAATTCAAATCTTGCTCAAATCTACTCCAAATCACTTCGATTTTAAATTTTGAACTTCTTTTGATATTTTAAATCAATTGGAACAACACCCAATCTAAAAAAACTAACAAACTAAAAAAAAACCATTTTCGAAAGCAAAGCTTTGAATGGTCTTCAATGGTGGACTTCTACTCTTCAATTTTCTTACATTGCAACAAGGTGACACAAAAGGAGAAACAGAAAATATACGGCCCCTTAAAGTATATGTAGAATATGTGAGAAGAAGAGAGAGAGAAATCAATGGTTGTAAGAACACATATTTAATTCCAAGCTTTTAGAAGCAATAGTTGTAAGAACACATATTTTGAATTTTCTAGTGCTTTCAAAATATGTACAATATGGGCTAGGATGGGTAAACCTTAAAAACATGGGCCATTTTTTGTTATGGTGTGAAGTCATGTGTATTTTCTTGTAATTATTTGAAATTGAGACCATATGAAATGCCAAATGAGTTGTTAGCAAATTAAGAGCCCCGTGTTAAAATAATTGGGCCGAGTATCTAGCTTAAGTGTGACAGCCCAGTCAAAGCAGATCTGGGCATGCATCTTGGTTTCTTCTCCGCGTAAAACTTGCACGGGGTGTCCTATTTGGTCTCCCTCATTTAACTTATAACCACTTTTAAAGAAATTTTAACTTGTACCCACAGTTTAAACAACTTCAGGCTTCTTTCTCCTCCTCCTTCGTTTTCTGAATGCTGAATATTGAGATATTGTTATGGGTTCTAGCCTGATGATTCATATATATCTGCTTGTCCCATTATGTTCAGTTTGGTCTTATTCATAATAATTTAACCTCTTAGATTTTTTAGCTTTACAGGTACATTGATTTTTGGTTCTAATTTATCTGTAGTAACTTGTTTTTATGTCAAAAGTATTTTTCATTATTTTTTAATCTTTGAAATGAACATCATCAATCGTTGTTAATCATGATCTATTAAATTCATTGTTGTTTAGAGCTTCAACTCTAAGAATGCTGAAGTTCAGCAAATATAAACAAAAACATCAGCTCCTAGAATATTAAAGTTCAGCAAATATAAAACAAACTTCAGCCCTGAAGTTCATCACAAACTGTTTACCTTTAAAATGGTATTAACAATTATATTTTATTTTGTGGTTCTAAAAATATGTGATTTATTTCAATACTAGTTGTTAGATGAATAATGCTAAGTGTAAGTAAGGAAAATAAGATATGCAAACCAAGATTGTTACAAGGCAGGGCCTCAAGCTCACTGGAGATGGGACCTCGAGGTCAGGCTATATATAAACAATAATGATCGATCGATGAAGGAACAATGATATTGGGGCCTCGGTATAGCCTTTAATGGTGATAATGAACAATAAATGAAGAACAATTAGTAAATACAATAAATGGAAAGCAATAAATTAGTGGAACAATTGTTGAGCATGTTTAGGCAAGAAAGCAGAGAATGTTCTATTGTATTGAATAACCATCCATCTTACAAAATGACAAGGGCCCCCTTTATATAGGAAGGGAGAATCCCAATATAGTGCAAGTCTAATTATGACAAGGTAATGCTATGGATACAGTTGTTTAATGGCTTAGTACAGAATTGTATTGTTCTTGCAGAACTGGTCAGCTCTGACCACGTGTCCTTGGGAGTTTTCCCGCCTTTTCATGACGACCATCGATTTGTACTGCTCCGAGGTCGATCGCCGTGAGCCTTCGACATGCTCTATCGAGGGGTATGCTTGGGGTCAAACTTGACTCCGCCTCGAACTTCTTGAGACTGGGATCAGAGTGCTGTAAAGACTTTAAAATCTGACTTCCCGATTTTAGCCGTATACAAATAGTCCCCGAGTTTCTTAGAGTAAAATGAAAAGAAATGATTTTGACTTCTTGGCTCATTGATATCTCAATTGTGACGTCAACCATGTGAGATCAGTAAGTGATGCGACAAAAAGTTTGTACAAAAGATGGATAATTCTCGAAAAGCCCACGAACCGTCAATGGTCGCCCTTTCAACTCCTTCAACATGCGTAGATGACTCCTATAAATACTTCAATCCTTTGCTTTTCACACTTTTACAACATTTTCAATTCTTCTGATCTTTATCAACAACATTCCGTTTCCAACCTTTTTATGTGCTCATCTCTACATCAGCTCTCTCTTCTTACTCTGAAATTTTACCACAACCATGGCAAAAACTTGTAAAACGGTCCCTCAAAAAAGAAGGCCCCTTCCTCGTCACGCTCATCTAAGAGAAAAGAAAAAGCACCTCTTTGTATTGAGGAGTGCATTTCTGGGCCCTTCGAGACATCCTCCGATCTCAAATTTGATCAACCTACGTCGACACCGGGCCGATGCGAGCCTATGTCTCGGTACATTAGTTTAGTAACCGACATAAAGAAGGTAAAATTAGATTGTCGCTGGGGGAGGTTATGCAAGTGGAGATCCCTTCATACGAATAAATTATAATTACACACAAAGCTGGTTTCCACAGCGTATATACGTACCCCTTTACCTTAGGTCCGATAGATTCTTCGTTTCCACCAATAGACCCGGTGATCCTCAATTTTTGCCGACAATATCGAGTGACGCATTGTAAAATTTATCCTTCTTTCTGGAGAATTGTCTATTTGATTAGATACTTCTCTAGAATGGTCTAGGGGATGCCTTTCACCCTCAATCATCTCAGTACATGGTATATCCCTCGCCTCTATCGAAGGTGTCTAGTCAAATTGCAGCGTCGATCTACCAAAGCATTATTTGCCAGCATCGACGAAGATAAAGACTGGGGGTGGATGAGCCGCTTCGTTCAAGTTAGGACTTCGGACCTCATCCCTGCCGAGAGGATGCCATTCCCCAAGGAATGGAACATGAGACGTAAGTGTCGTTACACCGAGCATATTTTATCATATGAATGTCCTCTTTTCCCCCTTTTAACTAATTCCTTTCTTTTATGAATTGATTTTCTTCTGGTTGTGTATCCACCATGTGGTTCCCGGCGCGGTCAAGGACCTCCCGCGCTGGGTTAAACTCTTAGACTCCACCTCTCCATACAACAAGCATGTTTGGAGTGATTTGTCCAAGACTTGATGGAAGGCCAAAAATCACGGTACGCCCTCACCACTGTCACTCCTAAGTTCCTTAGAAATAGATTTCTTGTTGGTTTGTTTGACATTTTATGCTTGTGCAGGCCTCGGGGAAGCTGTTTCAATGATACCGCCTCCTTCTGGCGAAGAAAAGACCTAGAAACCCACCAAGGACAAAAAGAGGAAGAAGGAGACGCCGACGGAGTCTCCGAAATCAAAAAGAGCTAAAGCTCAAAAGCCCAGGGATGATGCAACGGTTCTAACTTCGACAGCTGTTGAGAGTCTTCATGCTCAAGATGAAGATGATGACAGTTGCCCATTGGTACATAGGGCAAGGCAAAGCGTAGATACTTCGAGGGTTGCCGGGCAGAAGACTGTCGAGTCAGAGGTGGCCGATGCGATCCCACCTTGTATTGAGGAGACCCTTGAGGAGGGTTTGAACGCAGTCCCTGATCTGACCATTTAACAAGGTACAACTTGTGCCGATGAGCAATTGATTGGCATGTTTGGAGGATCTAGCTCTAAGACCCTTCGGGGGCGAGAGGAAGCCCTGAGAGAAGGATACTTTTCGGGAGGAGCTAGCCTCGACTCAAAGTCTTCTTCAAGGTGATCAAGAGGTGGCTCACAAATTTAAGGCACTTCATTCTGAGTCGGCTGCCGCGTTATCCACGACCAAGTCCGAGGCCGATGCCCTTATATTCTCCTATCGGCAAGATGCTGCTGGGGCAACTACTCGAGCTAGGGAGATATCTAAAGAGTCTGAGCTCAAATGTTCTCGCGCCCTTGCTCGTTGTTGATTAGAAGTTCGGAGGCAGGCCATTGAGGAAGTACACACCATGGGTTTAGATCTCGCTGCCGAGATCGAAGAAGTGAAGGCCCTGGAAGATGAATCGGCAGCTCCAACTACTTCGGATGAAGGCTCGGCATGTCTCTCAGGGAGTAGCGAAGATGAAGACTAGGCCATTTTTACTCTTTTTACTTCTTCTTTTGTATGTGGTCTCTGCTAGGGAGTTTTTGTAAATGCACCTTTGAAAATATATTTTTGGAATGCAAAATATTTTCTTATTTAGGGTCTTGAAAGTTTTGCCTTTTAGTGTTCATGCAAAAGTTGAGTTCGAACTTTGATTTTAACCTCGTCGAGCTCGGTCTTGGAATATCAGGGACCCTTGAGATCACGCTATTCTGATTTTAGTCGCATGCCTTCCCTTGGTCAGGTAGGAAATGAATCGATTTGACTTCTCAATCCCTCGAACGTTGTGTGGTAACGTCATTCTTATGACATGACCGTGAAGTGACCGAAGTGGCCCCGTCGGTACATTTCCCCAAAAGTCATAATTGCTTCGTCAAAGCTGATTGGCTATCAAAGTTAATTAATAGTCGCCGCTCTTCTTATTTATACTTGCTTTCTATTTCATTAGGATCTTTACTGCTTTGCGCAACTATTTCTATAGAATTCTTTTTCTTGCACCAGTTCTTCGGCCATCTCATTTTGAAGCTTTCGCTGGAGTTTTCACCTCCCTCCCTTGTTTTGAAGGAGTTATGGCTACTATGTCTACATCCGCTCATTAGAAAGAGGGAAGTCCCTCCCCTTCTTCACACTCGGCCGGTGGTACACCACCGGTGTTTGGTGAGCTAACATCGAACTGTTTCGTCTCGATGAAAGACTTTACTATATAAAAACCTCTCAACATTCCGGGCCATCGAGAGAATGCATCGAGGTTCATTAGATAAATACAAGAGAGACACCTCGAGGCTTTGAAGAGAGACTACGGATGGGGAGAAAAGGTGATGCTGCAGATACCCTCCCGAGAAGAGGATATTATGGCCCACGTAGAGGGGTTTCTGAATATGTAAATATACCCTTTTACGTTGGGTCGTCTCGACCAACTCGTGCTTGAAATCTATCATAGGTGTCGAGTTAAGTTGGCTTAGATCCATCCATCTTTCTGGCGGATCGTGCTGATGATGAGATTTTTTATTGAGAAGGCTGAGCTCGAGCTCACCCTCAGCCATCTCATTAGATTGTATCGGCCTTAACATTATCGAGGTCTAATCACGCTACGAGCCGATCCACCAAGACCTTTATCACCAGTGATGATGAGGACAGGGATCGAGGGTGGATGAGTCGGTTTGTTCGAGTGAGGACCACTTTATCAATTCTTCTGATCTTTATCAACAATATTCCATTTCCAACCTTTTTATGTGCTCATCTCTACATCAGCTCTCTCTTCTTACTCTGAAATTTTACCACAACCATGGCAAAAACTTCTAAAACGGTCCCTCAAAAGAGAAGGCCCCTTCCTTGTCACGCTCATCTAAGAGAAAAGCAAAAGCACCTCTCTGTATTGAGGAGTGCATTTCTGGGCCCTTCGAGACATCCTCCGATCTCAAATTTGATCAACCTCCTTCGACACCGGGCCGATGCGAGCCTATGTTTCGGTACATTAGTTTAGTAACCGACATAAAGAAGGTAAAAGTAGATTGTCGGTGGGGGAGGCTGTGCAAGTGGATATCCCTTCATACGAAGAAAGTATAATTACACACAAAGCTGGTTTCCACAGCGTATATACGTACCCCTTTACCTTAGGTCTGATAGATTCTTCGTTTCCACCAATAGACCCGGTGATCCTCAATTTTTGCCGACAATATCGAGTGACGGATGGTAAAATTTATCCTTCTTTCTGGAGAATTGTCTATTTGATTAGATACTTCTCTAGCATGGTCGAGAGGATGCCTTTCACCCTCAATCATCTCAGTACATGGTATATCCCTTGCCTCTATCGAAGGTGTCTAGTCAAACTGCATCGTCGATCTACCAAAGCATTCTTTGCCAGCATCGACGAAGATAAAGACTGGGGGTGGATGAGCCGCTTCGTTCGAGTTAGGACTTCGGACCTCATCCATGCCGAGAGGATGCCATTCCCCGAGGAATGGAACATGAGACGTAAGTGTTGTTACACCGAGCATATTTTATCATATGAATTTCCTATTTTCCCTTTTTAACTAATTCCTTTCTTTTATGAATTGATTCTCTTCTGGTTGTGTATCCACCATGTGGTTCCCGGCGCGGTCAAGGACCTCCCACGCTGGGTTAAACTCTTAGACTCCACCTCTCCATACAACAAACGTGTTTGGAGAGATTTGTCCAAGACTCGATGGAAGGCCAAAAATCACGGTACGCCCTCACCACTGTCACTCCTAAGTTCCTTAGAAATAGATTTCTTGTCGGTTTGTTTGACATTTTATGCTTGTGCATGCCTCGGGTAAGCCGTTTCAATGATATCGCCTCCTTCTGGCGAAGAAAAGACCTAAAAACCCGCCAAGGACAAAAAGAGGAAGAAGGAGACGCCGATGTAGTCTCCAAAATCAAAGAGAGCTAAAGCTCGAAGGCCCAGAGATGATGCAACGGTCCTAACTTCGACAACTTTTGAGAGTATTCATGCTCAAGATGAAGATGATGACAGTTTCCCACTGGTACATGGGGCAAGGCAAAGCGTAGATGCTTCGAGGGTTGCCGGGCAGAAGACTGCCGAGTCAGAGGTGGCCGATGCGGTCCCACCTTGTATTGAGGAGACCTTTGAGGAGGGTTTGGACGCAGTCCCCGATTTGACCATTTAACAAGGTACAACTTATGCCGATGAGAAATTGATTGGCATGTTTGGAGGATCTAGATCTAAGACCCTTCGGGGGCGAGAGGAAGCCCTGAGAGAGGGATACTCTTCAGGAGGAGCTAGCCTCGACCCAAAGTCTTCTTCAAGGTGATCAAGAGGTGGCTCACAAATTTAAGGCGCTTCACGCTGAGTCGGCTTCCGCGTTATCCACGACCAAGTCCGAGGCCGATGCCCTTATATTCTCCTATCGGCAAGATGCTGCTAGGGCAACTACTCGAGATAGGGAGATATCTGAAGAGTCCGAGCTCAAATTGTTTCGCGCCCTTGCTCGTTCTTGATTAGAAGTTCGGAGGCAAGCCTTTGAGGAAGTACACGCCATGGGTTTAGATCTCTCTGCCGAGATCGAAGAAGTGAAGGCCCTGGAAGATGAGTCGGCAGCTCCGACTACTTCAGATGAAGGCTCGGCAAGTGTCTCAGGGAGTAGCGAAGATGAAGACTAGCCCATTTTTACTCTTTTCACTTCTTCTTTTGTATGTGGTCTCCGCGTGGGTGTTTTTGTAAATGCACCTTTGTAAATATATTTTTGGAATGCAAAATATTTTCTTGTTTAGGGTCTTGAAAGTTTTGCCTTTTAGTGTTCATGCAAAAGTTGAGTTCGAACTTTGATTTTAACCTCGTCGAACTCGGTTGGAATATCAGGGACCCTTGAGATCGGGCTATTCTGATTTCAGTCGCATGCCTTCCCTTGGTTGGGTAGGAAAGGAATCGATTTGACTCCTCAATCCCTTAAACGTTGTGTGGTAACGTCATTCTTATGACATGACCGTGAAGTGACCGAAGTGGCCCCGTCGGTACATTTCCTTAAAAGTCATAATTGCTTCATCAGAGCTGATTGGCTATCAAAGTTAATTAATAGTCGCCGCTCTTCTTATATATACTTGATTTCTATTTCATTAGGATTTTTACTGCTTTGCGCAACTATTTCTATAGAATTCTTTTTCTTGCACCAGTTCTTCCGCCATCTCATTTTGAAGCTTTCGCTGGAGTTTTCACCTCCCTCCCTTGTTTTGAAGGAGTTATGGCTACTATGTCTACATCCTCTTATCAGAAAGAAGGAAGTCCCTCCCCTTCTTCACACTCGGCCGGTGGTACACCACCTGTGTTTGGTGAGCTAACTTCGAACTGTTTCATCTCGATGAAAGACTTTACGATATAGAAACCTCTCAACATTCCGGGCCATCGAGAGAATGCATCGAGGTTCATTAGATCAATACAAGAGAGACACCTCGAGGCTGTGAAGAGAGACTACGGATGGGGAGAAAAGGTGATGCTGCAGATACCCTCCTGAGAAGAGGATATTAGGCCCACGTAGAGGGGTTTCTGAATATGTAAACGTACCCTTTTACGTTGGGTCGTCTCGACCAACTCGTGCTTGAAATCTATCATAGGTGTCGAGTTACGTTGCCTTAGATCCATCCATCTTTCTGGCGGATCGTGCTGATGATGAGATTTTTTATTAAGAAGGCTGAGCTCGAGCTCACCCTCAGCCATCTCATTAGATTGTATCGGCCTTAACATTATCGAGGTCTAATAACGCTACGAGCCGATCCACCAAGACCTTTATCACCAGTGATGATGAGGACAGGGATCGAGGGTGGATGAGTCGGTTTGTTCGAGTGAGGACCACTGACATTATTCCTGCAGAGTTCCTCCCTTTCCCGAGAAATGTAATTTCAAGCGTAACTGATATGCCACATTTTATTGTTTTTGTTCTCAATGGAGACAAACTCTGTAAAAATGCTTTCTTTCTTTCTCCTCAACGATCCCGTAGATGCCAAATGAGGTCCCCGATCTTGCGGGCTAGACCTGCAAACTTGCGGCCTCTTCGACTTATGATGAGCGCAAGTGGAGAGATTTGTCGAAGGGCATATGGGAATCTAAGCATCATGGTATGTGCTATGTATTCCTTTTCTCGAGGAGTACTTTCCTTTGCGTATATTAATTCCTTTGTTACAAGCATCATTGAATTTTCTGAGGTGAGACCGTCCCCTTTCTAGGAAAATACAATAAGAGAAAAAGATCCTCGAAGGACGAGGATACTCATAACGAAGCAGGACCTGCCCGGGGCATGGGAAGGATGCATCTTGTGATGAAGATATCATATTCATTAGTTGTTATGTTGATATTAATGCACCTGGAGAGGATGATTCTACATTGGTGGCTCGAACCAGGGGGCCTCCCGAGGCTGTTGAGCCTGTTGTGCTCGAGGCCCCTATCCTTGAGGGGGAGACTTCACAAGAGAGTAGGGGCGAAAGCCCTTTATTGCTTGATTTGGCGGCTGGTTCTCGGATTTCAGGAAGTATTCCGAGGGAAATGGGCTTCGCCGTGTCTCCGCCCAATCAGAACGCCTCGGATTTCTTTAACGGGGCATCATCATCATCATATCATCCCGTCCGTAATAGGCTCGGTAAAACATACCCGGCCATGTGGAGCTCGGTAAAATTCAACTGATCAGTGGTTGCACAATAGGTGCCGTACCCGGCAGACTATAGCGCGGCTTAGTAGATTAAAATAGATACATATATATATATATATATATATATATATATATATATAATGCATGTAGTACTCATTGGAATCATATTCTGAACCTTTCGGAGTGACGTAAGGTCGATATTATCCGAACACGTTATTAAGACTAACTTTTAACAAAGAATCTTATAATAATCAAGAAGTACCAACAACATAGATAACATAAGAATAAGAGAAGCAACCTCAACATCAAGTGTTCCATAAGGAGGGAAACAATGTAAGTACTGCTAGCTTCTAAGAGTAGAGTATCTTTGGAAGCTCGTTCATTGCATTATGTACAATCAGATTCGTGCAAAATAAGGAAAGGGATAGCCTCACATACCTTGTATATATACTTCCCAAACTCAAGCTATGCAAATGTCACGAGTCCTTAGTCTACAATAAGAGAACCGACACTATCGTTATCTTTTAAGCATCATAACTATTATGTATCGACCACAACCTATTTTACGATGAAACAGACAGAACCTCCCCTATATATATGACTTCACAAAAGTCAAAAAAATAACAAAAAATCCCAAACAACATCAATAATAATCATATTGAGCCTCCCAAAACAGTCCACACAACCTAAACACTTCATACATAAGACGACCTCCGTAGTAGTGTCAAACGACCCGAAAATGTTACGAAGAACAAACAGCCCACCACCCTACATCTATATGGTGTTTCTACAGACCCTTACACCTCCAAAACTCCACAATACAGTAGTAAAACATGCAGCCCAACAACAACACAAAACAGTCTACAGTTAATAACTCGAACTCACGACTTCCGATCACCGTCCCGTGAGTTCTTACAAGTATAGAATGAGTTACCATGAATTTAAAGCAGAAAAATGGATGAAAGAGATCAGTAAACTTACCTTGTTGGATAACTCAGCCCCTCTCTTAGTTTTTCAAACTCTAGGTTTTACCCCAATTAGAACTTGAAAGGGAGGGAAAATCAATTAGGGTTTGTGGATAATTTTTGCGAGGAAGTTTGCAAGGGTTTAGGTCTTGTTATTTGTGATATATAATGAGGGTTATATTGCAGGACAAAACCCTTTAAATGGGATCTTTGTCCGACCCGAAATTGCCTCTTTTTGGGCTATCATTTAACCAAGTAGGTGACACACATACTTGTCACCTAGCAGCCTGTGCAGTCTCGCAACAATGCCTATATCTCTCTACTACGATGTCGTATTGATAAGAGGTTTAATGAGATGGAAAATAGACTCATAGATCTTCCATTTGTTGGGTAGATAACCCCATAATTTCAAGTATATTGGAGAGAAACTTAATAACATTTTACCTAAAGTTTAAGTAAAATTATGAACATAAACGACAACTTTTGTCGACTTTTTTTTCATAACTCGTTTGACTTCAAGACTTATGATACGGATATTATATGATTAAAATACCTTAAAACACAACCTCTTGAGAATATTAAGCACCCCAAAAATACAAGTTACAAAATCTTCGATTCATTTGACTTCTAATACTTGTTAATCACCCTTATACACTCTTGTATCATTTAAGGTCAATAGGATTAACTTCTTATAATTTCAAAGATAATCTCTTCTTGGATTTACGTCGACTAAATTATGGCATGAACCAAAGTACATGAATATGGGTTGTAACATTACTGTTGCATAAATCATGCTCAACATTATATTTCACTCGTGCGTAATCAATATTATATCAATGCTTGATGTGTGTTTGCGCTCTTCCTATATATCACCCTTTGAATTTGAAAAGTCTTATTTGCGGTAAAAATATTCGATCAGCGGTGCAGTGGACGGTTCTGTGCCTTTCCCCTTCAAGTTGTCCACTTAAGGGTACTAGTCTAGACCTCTATAGAAACCTTACTCTGATTAATTGTACATGCATCATGGTCAAACCTAGCCGGGGTTAGTATGTTGTCCAAATAATAATCATTTAAGAAAAGATTTGTCCAAAAGTCCACCGGGGTTTCTATAATCCCATCGGACACAACCACAATCTGTGTATTAATTTGGAGAAATAAGTGCCAATACGCTAATCACTGATGTATAAATAGTCGAATCTGTTGGGGGAAAGGGCCTAACCTTATTTGTTTTGCAGAAAATGAGGCACGAAGTCCCCAGGTTCGGCATGGTCCATAGCATACCACCATTTTTTCTATATTGGTGGGAAGATCTTTCATCAAGTGACAAAAAGCATGTGAAAAAGGTCCTGGTAAATTTTCCTTCTCTATTGGACATCCAACCGAATAATATGTTGATTGAAGCTGCCACAATGTTCTGGGATGGAGAAAGATCCGTGTTTCGCTTTGGAAACATAGAAATGACCCCTCTCTTGGAAGAAATAGGGGGGATTCGCTGGGCTACCTTAGGACAATCCTGATTTATTGGTGCCAGAAAATCGTACAGCTAAGGGATTACTAAAAATGGTGGGTTTGAAAAAGAATGACGATCTGGAGTTCCTGAAGAAGTCCTACAAACCCTTTGACTACCTATATGAACTATATGGCCATAGCAAATCCTATCGTATCTTCATGATGAATTCTCTATCACTTCCTTAGGTTGTATTCACTGCAAGGTTTTTGTGTTCATCATCTGCTTCCTGGGTATGATAGTGTTTCCGATTCAAGGGGATAGAATTCACACCAGACTGGCTATGGTAGACAAAACCTTAATGGAGGGAATTGAGGGGCAAACGTATATCATTGTCCCTATGATCGTAGCAGACATATATCAGGCCTTGGACCGCTACTAGAAGGGGTTCAAACACTTTGAGGGTTTTAATCTGCTACTACAGGTTAGGTTATTGAAGCATCTCACGAGAGGTCAATACCATCAACAGTTTCCATGAAGGCCGTGGAATGATCATATAGCTTTGCATCACCCTAAGAGAATGAAATATCCCGGACATATTTGTTCAACCAGAGAGTGCTACATAATAGCTGTAGTTTTTCGGCAATTTGACTAAGGATCAGGTCCAATGGATGTTCGAATGGTTGCCCACTGACGAGTTCATCATCAAATCTAGGGATGCTCTTTACTTGGTGTTCATTGGGTTAAGAGACATATACCCTTATGTTCCCATCAGGGTTATGAGACAGGCAGGAAGCAGATCATACCGCGGGTTGTTAAAATGAGTCATTACCGGGCAGATGTTCAGGATGAAGACATCTCATACAAGTGTGAAGCTCAACATATGTGGCACTCAAAGATTATAGTAGAAAAAGACACTATCGAGCAAGATAGGTATCACGTAGGGCATGTACGTTTTTACTTATCATGGTTGGAAGACAACATATGAGAGATAGTTGAGTCGGGAATCAGTTGGGGAAAAGGGTTATAGAAGAGGTTGCTGAAGCCCAAGTGAAATACAACTAACTGCGCAAAACGATCATGAATTCAAAGCCGATCATCTGGAGATACAAAAGACTGATATGGAACTAATCAATGAATGGAGGGAATTGGCTATCAAGTCTAGTGAAAGGCAACAATATCTGGAGCTGGGTTTGATGGAGCTGGAAGAGAAGACAAGGAAGAGAGTCGCCGACTGCCAGAATGCTGAGGGAAGCGAAGGAGGACATCTAGCAAGGGTATACCTGCTGGTGGGCATGCTCGACCTAGGGAACGTGATCGATGGAGATGGGAAGATCAAGTCCAGGGAAGGTCCTTCTGGGACCAAGTAGAGTAGATTTGTTTTCTTTATAAAATGTAATAAGGCCAAGTGCCGTTAGTGACTTATCTTATTTAGTGTCGTTTTAGATTCATCTATTTTTACATTAATGAAATGAAGCAATTATTGGCACTAAAATTCTCCAAGCCAACTTGTCGCTAGGCCTACCTCGGGCACAACGAGGCTCCCAAATTAGGACACGAATTTACATTTCCGCACTATGTGTTTAATATTGCAAATACTCTTTTAAGAACTCTTACTGACTTGGATACCTTCTGTTTTTCTTTCTTTTGATTATTCTCATTCCCCAAGGTTGGTTCATGCATACTGGCCTCATCAGCTTACCATACTAGATCCAGGGGCCCTCCACCTTCTCCTCCTCCAAGTATACCAAAAGGCAAAGGGAAATCTAAAATGGATTATATGAACGGCATCATAAAGGACAACACTGCACATGTTGAGAATGTAGAAACTTCCGATGGTCGGGGTACTCAAGCCCCAAATGATGTAGTTTCATGACTTGAGCAGAAAATACTTGAACTTCAGGGCGAGCTTGAGAAGGTCTGTAACTTGGCAAACCTTTCCCTTACAGTGAATGTCCTAGACGTCAATCACCCAAACGCCCAGAACCCTGTACCATCTCAGAACTCACCCAACAAACGCCCGCAGAATCCTCCCGCACCTCACCAGTATATAACCCCGCCTCAAAATCAACGTCTCCTTACTCAATACCCACAAACCACCTATCACACTTCTCAAAATACCCCACAAATTATCCCCGAACCCCAAAATTCAACTAATGATCATCATTATACCCAAACTCCTGGCATTCACTAGAACAACCCTATATACGTGGAAACCCTACCTCAATCAACTCAACCAACCTCCTATACACCAGATTCTGCCGAGAAGGACCTTCTCATCAAGAACATGGTTGAGGAACTCAAGTCGAGTTCAGAGTGTTGAAGGAGGTAAAGGGATAGAAGGTCTGAATAACGAGGATTTGTGCATACAGCCAGATGTGGAACTGCCAGACGATTACAAACCTCCCAAGTTCGAAATATTTGATGGAACGGGTGATCCCAAGGTTCATCTGAGAACTTATGGTGACAAGCTCATGGGGGTTGGAAAGGACAAAAGGATTTTCATGAAGCTGTTCATGAGAAGCCTTACTGGAGATGCTTTGTTTTGGTACATAAGCGAGAATCCCAAAAAATGGGCTAATTGAGGAGACAATTAGATGAGTCTCAGGATCCGCAATATTACGAAAGGCTAATGGTTATTTAGAATCATAAGTTCTCCAATATCATCAAGCTCAGATAAAGGATCGAGGAAGATATTAAAAGTTGAATGGTGACGAATTTCGAGGCATTGCAGGCCACGAACAAAGCATTGCAATCAGGCGGCATATCGAAGAAGAAAGAAGTGGGAACAGTAATGGTTGCCCAAGGTCCAAAAACTCCATTTGTATACCAAACACCTCCACCCACAAACCAACCTTCACCTCCCAGATATTCCCAACCTGCTACTGCCTACCATACCTATAATTCCCAACCTATCAGTTGTATTGGTAAAAAATAGACTTCACACGTGTAATATTTCTGATGACAAGGCAATCTATGTGGAGCAATGGAAACATGACAGTCAGTCGAAAATTTACAAAGAGGTACGGGATAAAGAGGAATGGAATAGCATACCCACGAGACAATTAGATGCGGAAACCTCAATCTAATTGAGGAGTTGAAGAGACAGGGTTAGAATGAACCAAGACGGAATAAAGGGCAGATTCAAAGATCTTCAATCAATGAGCTAAACGTTACATAATATTCACGCAACAGTTATGATTACCTATTGTAACGTTACATTAATGACATTATTAGTCATTAATGCTCAATAATTAAGAAGAGTAGACGTAATATTTATAAATTCCCTATTAAAGGTAGTAAAATCTCACTTGTATGGACATGTTTGAACCACTATTTAAATACACTTACTTTTACGCGTTCTTATTGCTTTCTTATTGCAAGTCTAATTATTATTATTTGTTAATTTCCTTGGTTATCAGAAACCCGAGTACTTCTTAAAATAGCGTTAGCATAGAATCTAATCTTTGGTTAAACAAATTGGTTCCGTTACCGAAAATCTGATAATCTTTATTTTTTCTCAAATAACCTTTCTCGAATAATGTCAAATACCAACGACAACAACCAATAAGCAATTGGAAATCCAGTTTCATCGCCTCAGGGATTCCCACGAGGTTCAAGGGACAACTCCCCAGAATGATCTACAACTCAAAATAATGATCTAACAGGAAATAAGCAAACAGGGGAACAAGACCCTGTGAAACAGATGGTTGGTGAATATGTGAATGAAGCTCTTCAAGCCTTCATGAAAGGGCTACCAGCTGCATCACCTACGCCTCATCAAAACAACACCAAAACCGTAGAAAATCCACAATCTGGATAGCAAATTCAGGAAGTAGAGGCACTCCAAATGAGTCTCTTGAAGGAAGACCAGTTATGTCTAATAATTCGGATTTACAATCTTTAATACTAACCTTGCAGAAACAGGTGAAGGAACAAAACGATCGTATCGAGAAAATTCATGGAGTACCACCTGTCATCAAGGGTATCGATACTGATAGATATTCCCAACAACCCTGGAAGCCAAGTGCAGCACCTTTTTCGATTCATAAAAAATTCAAAATGCCCGACATACCAATGTACGATGGGACAACCGATCCACATGATCATGTCACTGCTTTCACCATAGGAATAAAAGGCAATGACTTGAATAAGCAAGAAATTGAATTTGTGTTGGTCAAAATATTTGGAGAAACACTCACCAAAGAAGCTTTAACATGGTATTCTCTCTTACCGGAAAATTGTATTGAATATTTTTCTAATCTTGCACTTTCGTTTATAAAAGCACACTCTGGTGCGCAAAAAGTAGAAAAGGTAATGGAAGACATATTCAAAATAAAAAAGGGAGACACTGAGTTGCTCCGAGAATTCGTAGACAGGTTTCAACGTGAAAGGATGCTGTTACCAAGAGGGCCTGACAATTCGGCAGCAATGGCATTTGCAAGTAATTTGAATGACAAAAGCTCTGAGTCTACGAGGAGACACAAATAAGGATTGAGAGAGTTCCCAGCTACGACATGGAACGTGTCTATAATAGGTACAACACCAAGTTGCGAGTAGAAAAGGATACCATTGGACAATCAAAACCAAAAGACAGGACCAGTTTTAGACGCTCCGAATCAGAAAGGAGGACTGGTAAAAATAGGTACGATCCATTCATGGGACCTTCGGGACAAGAGGCTGGTTCAAAATTTGAAAACACACGGTCTGATCACAGACCATCAAATAAAGATTCGAGCTCATCATCATCAAGATCAAGAAAGGATCGAGAGGAGCAAAATATAGGTAATGCAAGAATTGGAGACTACAATTTCAATGTAAGTACTTCCGAATTAATTACAGTGTTAAGAAATTGTAAAGACCCATAAAATTTCTTGCTTAAAATAATGGCCGAACGAGTCTAGTAGAGCCCTTCTTATTGGTGTGTTGTCGACCACATCTATAATCAGGGGGCTACACGGACATTTAGGAAATTAATCTTTTCATTGTTATTCTATATCGTATGGTGAGGTGGAAAGTGAAAATGTCCTTGTCTAATTCGTGCTTTGTTCCGAAATTTTCAGTAATGGCACCAAAGAAGAGAGCTCGACTCGGCCTTGAGGCCAATGCCACACCAAGTGTGGGTGTGAATCATGTACCTGGTAGTGCGGGTGAGAGTGACTCCCGGGCCTTGAATCTGCCGGACCCTTCTATTCCGGATCAAAGCATTCATGTTCCTGCGGCGGCGGGGGGTGCTGCAATCCCTCCCACTGATATTCCTGATCCCTCTACGGTTCCAGCTTTCGATCGCGGTACGTCCGAGGGGGACCTCAGAGGAGCTATTCATATGTTAACTCAGCCGGTGGCCGCTCAAGCCCAAAGATATCATGCTACCTTGCGTCCTCCAGCGGACAGGGAGATTCAGTCGGCTCCAGAGTCAACCAGTTTCTGCGGTTGGCCCCTCCAGAGTTCTCAGGTACGGATCCAGATGTCGATCCACAGGATTTTCTTGATGAGATGTACAAGACCCTTCGGATGATGAAGTCTACAGGGACAAGGGGGTTGAGTTAGCTTTGTATATGCTGAGGGGAGCAGCATATTCCTGGTTTGAGATGCGGGAGGGTTCCCGTAGGGAGGGAAGTCCTCCGGCTAGATGGGGCGAGTTCGTGGATGCGTTCATGGATCACTTTTTTCCTGCCGAGACTGTGGCAGCCCGTGCTACTGAGTTTGAGGTCCTCAAGCAAGGCAGTATGAGTGTTTGGGAGTACCACATGGAGTTCGTAGGGTTGTCCAAGTTTGCTCCCCAGTTAGTGTCGACCATGGATGCTCGAGTTCGAAGATTTGTTTAGGGTCTCAGTCCTTTGGTTGTGAATGAGCCTGCTACTACGGCTTTGCACTCGGACATGAATTATGGGAAGATTGTGAGATTCGCCCAGGCTACGGAGGCTAGAAAGTTGAAGATACGGACAGACAGAAGAGTAGCAGCAAAGCCCGATCGGTGGGTCACTCAGGGAGCGCAGTTTCAGGGGGGAGACCAGTTCAGGGGAGGGGGCCATCAGGGCCATCCCAGTCTTATGCACATCTTTCAGCCAGTGCACCACCATCCGTGCACCGTTATCAGCCGAATAGTCATTGGAGATCATGATCCGACAGCAGGAGACCCCATCAATCAGGTTGTCCCAGAGGAAGGTTCCAGCAGCAGGGGAGGGCTCTGTGACCTCAGTGCGTAGGGTTCCATAATGAGGCCTGTTATTTGGATCGCCCGATATGCTACAGCTGTGGGGTGAGGGGTCATCTTCAGCGGGATTGCCGTGCGCCCAGCCAGGGCATGGGTAGAGGGTTTGCCCAGTCATCCGGTTCTTCAGCCACCACATCTTTAGTGCGTCCTCCAGCTCCAGCAGGACGTGGTGTAATTAGGGGTGGGGCTCGTGGTAGAGGTGGACCCAGCCGATTCTATGCTTTGAGTGGTCGCCAGAACGCGGAGGCTTCTCCAGATGTTGTCACAAGTATTCTGAATGTTCAAACACTTGATTGCTATGCTTTTATTGATCTGGGGTCCTCCTTTTCCTATGTTACCCCGTTTATTGCTTCAAGTTTTGGGATAGAACCCAAACAGCTTCATGAGCCATTCTCTGTATCGACTCCGGTTGGTGATTCTATTACAGCGCGAGTCTATAAGAATTGTGTTGTCACGGTATGTGGTAGCGTTACCACGCCCGATCTTATTTAGCTTGAGATGGTAGATTTTGATATTATTATGGGAATGGACTGGCTTTATTTGTGCTTTGCTAAGCTCAACTGCCGAACGAGAGTCATGAGACTCGAGTTTCCTAATGAGCCAGTTATTGAGTGGAAGGGGAATGGTGTGGGGCCGAAAGGTAGGTTTATCTCCTGCCTTAAGGCCTCGAAGATGATTAAGAAGGGGTGTATCTATCATTTGGTCCGGGTCGCGGACACCGCTTCAGAAGTATCGGCCCCCGAGTCCATGCCAGTTGTGAATGAGTTTCTTGAAGTATTTCCGGACGAGCTTCCAAGGATTCCGCCAGATAGAGAGATCGATTTTTGGATTGATGTACTACTAGATACGCAGCCAATATCTATTCCACCATACAGAATGGCACCAATAGAGTTAAGAGAGTTAAAGGAGCAGTTGAAGGATTTATTAGATAAGGGGTTCATTCGGCCGAGTGTGTCGCCGTGGGGTGCTCCGGTTCTTTTTGTTAGGAAGAAGGATGGGTCACTTCGGATGTGTATTGATTATCGGCAGCTCAACAGAGTCACTATCAAAAACAAGTATCCATTGCCTCGAATAGATGATTTGTTTGATCAATTACAAGGTGCAAGG